>JAHHZJ010002857.1:0-83397 GCA_021437245.1 Aegilops speltoides | reverse complement strand
AAACATTATTGAGCAATAAAGAGCAAACGTGTGGTAGCCTCAAAAAAAAGTTGGAGGGGATCCTAACGTGCCTAAGATGGTAGGTTTTGTAGAGTGGGAGTAAAGGTGGGGTTAAATAGTGGCCAGGGCAATTATCAGTCCAATTTTTCTGCGAGCCCTTTCTCTTTGTCTCAGTCTTTTTCTTCGTCATTTTTATTTTGCATGCGTGCAATTTCTAATAAACCGCCGGTTGCGTGGTTTGAACCTGCCCCAAACTCATGTCTTTGTTACATTCAAAAACAGAAAGGAAACCGTGAACGGCGTTTCGGTGCCCGGGTGCATCTAGTATTTATTTTGATTTTTTCCGTGAGCGCAGGTGCAGATGAGCTCGAGCTCAGATTCGAATTTTCCAAAGGAAACCCGTCTTCTTGTGTAACTAGCTAAGGGTGTTTTAGCATGGCAAGCCAGGCCAGGGTTGGCCCCTCCCTTGGCTGCTTTCCAACTAATAACTGACCTAAAAGGAGCAGCAGACGCCATGGCTGCTGGGGGAGATAACATTTCCTACTCCTGCGTCGTACAATCTCACACCGTGGGTACTATTTAGAATGCCGACGTGACGGGCGTAGATGTACCGACCGGAACAGGACAACAGGTAATGGCGCGGCAATACGCCGGCGAGCGCGGTTCGGACAAGGCAAGGGAGCGTCTCCTCCCTCGTCCGCGAGCACGCACGTAAGATCGGGCGGGATACGTGCAGTGTCGGTGATAGAGACGGCCGAGCAGCTGAATTGCGTCGGATTGGTTTGAATAAATCGCTCTTCGCAGCCTGCTTCGTCCGCTGTATTTGAATATGGCTAGTGGCTCGGTGCTCGGTTTAGCCCAGAAATTCTGTAGTATCCCGGAAGAGACAGAAGTCTCATGTGACTCCTCTCTGATGCAAGTGTAATTGATTACTGGCTGAGACAGCTTGCCACCATCAGTCGGACAGCTATGTATACGTAGTACCTACCTCTTTTGTTTTGTCAGCCGCTCCAGAAAAAGAAACTCAGCTTTGTTACCCCGTACCCCTTCGCTCGTAGGACTCAACGCCCTCACCTAGGGTTTCCCTGCGTCTCGCCGGTCCATCTTGTCTCCTACGGTCCGGTCTTAGGACGGTTTCGTTTATAGGTGTTGTTCCGAGTTTTGTTAGCTTTTCTACCATTCTCAGTAAGATGAGGTGACGGCAGCTTCATAAAGATGGAATACGGTTTTCCCCGCCTAGCCCCCGCCTCAACGGTGTCTCTAGCATCGGGTGTGTGGAGGTGTCTCTCCAGCCGATCTCGTGGGAGCCGGTCAACGTTTGTCTTCAGTGGATCTGCTTGTATTCGGTCTTCGTTCGTCTATGTCTGTGTGTCTGTAGGTTGGATCCTTTCGATCTACACCTCTTCATTGGCGGTGGATATTGTTTTGGTGCGCTGATCCTATTGAGGCTTAGCACAACGACTACCCGACTACCAACTACAAAAATATTTGCCCGATACCAATGAGTGAGTAGCAAGGACGGCGGTGTGCCTTTGACTCACTCCAATGCTTGTAGATGTCGCTAGGTGGTCTCAAGCTGGATGCCTTTGACTCACTTCAATGCTTGTAGACGTCGCTAGGTGGTTTCAAGCTGGATGTAAATTTTACTATGATGTTCTTTGTACTACCTTCACAATTGATGAATATATCCGAAGTTTTCTTGGAAAAAAAAGGATACAAGCAATTTTTTTTTTGAGGGGAGATACAAAGCATTATCATGTGCAACTGCTCGATAAGCCACCCGTCACCATGTGCAATCGTGCATTGTTCCGGGAGCTCCGCCCGCTACGACGATAGTCCCACGAAACTCGGGTCCATTGTCTCCACCGAACGGATGCATCATGGATCTGATTCAGAGACACATGTGTAGCAGGTAGCCTGTATAAAAATAACTACTCCAAATTAACGGAATCGGATGCTTGCTTCCCTTCCCATCCGAACCCGTCGCAGCTAGCCTGCCCTGTTTGACCTTGAGATGGCGATGCTATCCATAGTTCCATACACACATCACCTCGGCTATAAGTACCAGCTCTACCCTTGCTCATTTCCAGACTCAGAAACACTCGACAGCCATACCACCAAGCTGATAGCAAGCAAGCATTGACCAATCAATCATGGCGAGGCTTCAGCTTTCTGCCATAGCGGCCTGGGCCGTCCTCCTCGTCCTGGCCGCCCCCTCCCTCGCCGGCGACCCCGACATGCTCCAGGACGTCTGCGTCGCCGACCTGAAATCCTGTGAGTCATCTTGCTGAACTATTCATTCATCCTAATTTGTCAGCTTCGTCGTGTGTTAGCTCTTGCTGACACGGTGCATTCATCCAAACGAACCGCGGCAGCGATCAAGCTGAACGGGTTCCCGTGCAAGGCGGACATCACAGCGGACGACTTCTTCTTCGCCGGTCTCAAGAAGCCCGGCAACACAAACAACCCTGCAGGGTCGAACGTCACTGCGGCAAACGTACAATCATTCCCAGGGGTGAACACGCTTGGCGTGTCCATGGCGCGCATCAACTACGCGCCGGGAGGCCAGAACCCGCCGCACACCCACCCGCGCGCCACCGAGATCATCTTCGTCCTCGAGGGGGTCCTCGAGGTGGGCTTCATCACCACCGCCAACAAGCTCTTCACCAAGACCATCACCGTAGGGGACGTGTTCGTCTTCCCGCGTGGGCTCGTGCACTTCCAGCAAAACAGGGGACATGGCCCCGCCTCCGTCATCGCCGGCTTCAACAGCCAGCTCCAGGGCACCCAAGCCATCGCCACCACGCTCTTCGCTGCCGCGCCGCCGGTGCCTAGCGACGTGCTGGCCAAGGCCTTCCGGGTCGGTACCGAAGAGATCGACGCTGTCAAGGCCAAGTTTAAGTAGTGTGGGTGCCTCCGGAGTTGGCAACTCTCCATCCGTTTGGGAAGAATAACGGTGTGTTCATTGCTGAATAAATGATACTCAAGCGAGCTGTGGCGTGCAGTTGATTTGTTGATGTGTATGTTCCATTGTTTTCTTTAAAATAATACAAAATTGTTTCTCATTCACATAGTGTATGTTCATTTTTGTAACGTGTCCTCCATTTCTTGATGTGTATGCCCGGGAGTCCCCCTTTTCGAAAAAAAAGAAAAAAAATTCTTGCTGTGTATATTACATTTGATACATTCCTTGACCGGAAATTCGCAGGGGCACGCAGGTGCAGGAGCACGCAACTACCTAGCCGCATCGGTCACCCTATTGCCTCGCAATCCGCAAAATCGCTGGTCCTTCACAAGGGCACAATAATTTTTAAGTTTCTGTTTTTGAAATTTACATTTTTGTCGGTCGCATATTCTGAAACTTACCAAGTTTCAGTAGTTGAAACTTTTTTGTCGGTCGAGGGGTCTGAAATTCACGATTTTGTTGGTCGCCCGTACCAATTTCAGTAGTTGAAACTTAATGAAAATTCAAAAATTCATCCAAACTTATTCAAAATGGATCTCAGTTGAAAGCACTCATCACCAGAAACGCGAACATGCAAACAAAATTTAATTTGGTTGGTTCAAAAGATATGAATGATTGAAAATCGCATGCCAAAAGAAAAAGGGGGCTGTGTGCCCCGCAGCTGTGCTACAAATCCTCTCACATTCCTTGACGTGTATGTTACATTACTTATTTTCAACTTGTCAACAAATTTATTGGTAGATTTCCCAAGATTTGTTCTACATAGACTAAACAACAACAACAAAAGTCTACTCTAAAAGAACGAGCAAACAAAGCGTGTGTTTGGCTTCGATTGTTCAACATTTTTGTCGGTTGCGGGATATGAAATTCAAGATTTTGTCGGTCGCCCGTACCAAGTTTCAGTAGTTGAAACTTAATGAAAATTTACAAAATCATCCAAACCTAATCAAAATGGATCTCGTTTGAAAGTCTTCATCACCAGAAACACAAACATGCAAATGAAATGGACTTTTGGTTCAAATTAAAGATATGAATGATTGAAAATCGCATGCCAAAATAAAAAGGGGGATGTGTGCCTCCGCACCTATGCTAGAAATTATCTCGCATTCCTTGACGTGTATGTTACATTAGTTATTTTCAACTTGTCAACAGATTTATAACTTTGCAGATTTCCTAAGATTCGTTCTACATAGACTAAACAAGAACAAAGGTCTACTCTAAAGAATGAGCAAACAAGCGCGTGTTTGGCTTTGATTGTTCAACGTTTGTTCAACTTGGACTCCCTCGCGGACCCCATCACCGCGGAGGAGGTGCGCGAGGCCATTAAGCAAATGCCAAGTGACAAAGCACCCGGGCCATATGGTTTCACCGGATTGTTCTTCAAGAGTTGGTACCAAAGACATCGACGCCGTCAAGGCCAAGTTTAAGTAGTGTGGGTGCCTCCGCAGTTGGCAACTCTCCATCCGTTTGGGAAGAATAACGGTGTGTTCATTGCGGAATAAATGATACTCAAGCGAGCTGTAGCGTGTAGTTTGTTGATGTGTATGGTCCATTTGCTTGTCTTCAAAATAATACAAAATTGTTTCTGTTTCACATAGTGTATTTTCATTTTAGTAACGTATCCTCTATTTCTTTATGTGTATATTACATTTGATACATTCCTTGACCGGAAATTCGTAGGGGCACGCAGGTGCGGGAGCGCACACCTGCCTCGCGATCCGCAAAGTCGTAGGTCCCACGAGGGAACAATAGATGAACCTTCCTTTCATTAATGCTCGCCAATTCCTGCCCATAGCTAAAAGCTGAAGTATAGATTAAGTGATAGCTATAGTAGCTGGAATTGGTGGATGAAATTGCTTTATTTAGGGGGTGTTTGGTTCAGGAACTTTTTAGTCCCAGAGACTAGAAAAAGTCCCTAAAAAGTCCCTAGGAATCAAACGGGAGGGATTTTTTCTACAGGGACTAGAAAAAGACTCTATTAGAGAGACTTTTTTGATTAGTCCCTGGGACTAGAAAAAGTCCTAGGACGTCTAAACCAAACACCCCCTCAAAAATGTCTTGTGAAATTATTTTACGTTTTGTGTTCTGGCTGTGCAAGCCATGTATTATTTACAAGAAATTTGTCAAGTATTTTTCTTCTGTAAAAACATATAGTCCAATTATTATTGCTTATGTTGCAGCCATCATGAGGCCAGGGTAATGGAAATGGTGTGTGCCAAGATAGGCAGGTGAAACGACGGCCAGCTTGAGAGAAGTTGCCAGATTATATATACCAGATTATATAAAATCTGGTCCTTTTCCTCTTAACATTTTTACTCTGGTCTACCTTCCTCTAAATTGAGTTTTTTGGAATTGCTTGACCGCATGCTAAAAGAAGTGATACTTGGAGTTAAGCAAGAATTGCAACTTCGTGACAAACCGCCCATTAAGTCCAGCTAAGTGTCTCCATATAATTAAATAAATCTCTACCAATTTATTACGAAAATAGACGGGTGCGGCAATGCGCGCCACCATGATCTAGTCTCCTGATAAAGATCCACATCCCTCCTCTACCGCCAGCTCCATCCTCTGCACCCGACCGCCGCCCTCTCGCCTTCGCCACCGCCACCGCCACCGCCACCGCCACCGCCATCCTGTGCGTCCGCCTTTACACGGCCTCGACGCCTGTGCCCCCTCCCACGCCATCCTCGCGCGCAAGTGCCGCCCGCACAGTCAGCCGCATCGATGAGGTGGTCGATGACATTGGCGGTGGTCGGGTATAGGAAGGGCGACCCCGGCGCGTTGTAGTAGGCATTGAGGAGCGCCGCCGTGGCCTCTCGGAGGAGCGTCCGGTAGGGGTCATCGCAGCCGTCGAGCGCCTCCCGCAGCGTCATGTCCGGGCCGTATCGCCGCGCGGCCAGAGGGCCGAACGCCATGGCCACCGTCGTATTGGGCGTCACCACCTTCCAGTGGCACGGGTGCTCCGGCAGCGCCCACTGGTCGGAGCTAGAGCCCTCGGCCGGCGTTTCGCTTGAAGAAGACGCGGGCAGCGAGGGGAGCGTCTCCATGCACACAGAGAAGCCGCGGAACCAGTTGGTGTTGCACTCCCGCACCGTGATCGGGGAGTCGCCACCACCGCACTGGATCGCCATCCATCCATGTGATTGCCATGCATGCACGTTGCATGTTGTGTTAGTAGGTGGGCGGTCATGGACGGGTAGGAGCGAGGTGGTTTACGTGCGTACGTACCCTCGTACCGTAGAGCGGCTAGTCCAAGAGGCCGCGGGTGTCGATCGACCTTGCACTGGTCGCACAACACCATGCGCCGACCACATTTGGATATAGGGGGGCCAAAGCCACTAGTACATAGTAGAAAGGAAGTGGCGGGTCGGTGGGCTGGGCGGCTGGGCTTGCGGCCTGCGGGTGATCCACGGGATTTTTTTTTTTTTTGATCCTTGGTCATGAATACCTTAGTCGCGAGCGCCTCCCCCCACCCAAAAAACCCCCGCACACGCAGCGCCGCAACCACCAAACCCTAAACCAAAGAGCAAGTTCTAATCTACGGCAATGTCGAAGGAGCTTGGGGTCCAAATCGAGGCCAGCCGTTTGGGCCACCTTGCCATCACAGACGAGGAAGGTTGCACCTACATCTCCGGCGGCGCCGTCCGCTGCAAGAGTGTCGATGCCCCTTTGGAAGCATCCGAATGGGAGGAATTTCGTGGCTGGATTGATATAGAGGGGATTCCGCCGGTTAAAATTCTCAAATTCTCTGGTAATTGATCTATAGCTTATACTATTAAACTCGGATCCGTTTGGTCTTGCACATAATCTTCTTTCCATCGTTTAGTTGAGTTGTCCTCTAATTTACTTTTATTTCCTCGTATCATCTTCAAATCTCTTGGTTCCTCAACGGCCGGATGGCTCTTTGGCTACATCAGTTGTGTTCGAGGAACTGTGGGGATGATTTGGTTTTAGAGGATCCATCTGACTTGCCCATGTACGAGTCCTACCTGGAGCAGTTTTACAACTTGAATAGTGGTGCTGCTTCTGATCATTATAACAGCAAAGCAGCTGCCGACGCTGCCTTGAAGGTAATTAAAGTCACTGCCTGCCTCAACCGGGCTTGTGTTCTCTCGAAATCCGTATGCAATTCCTGTTGTTGAAATAAACTACTGCCAAGGGTATAATGGCTCTGCAATATATTCTTACATCTTCTGCTGTGCAACACAAGCGCAGAGTTTTCCTCATTAATTAATTGAATGGAGGTTCCATACTTTACTAAATTTCAAGACATTTTGTAGAGCTACACTTAAAGCTGCATCTTCTCATTTGTGTCTTGTCATGAATTTACAAAGGAACCCAACGAATTTATAAAACTGTCAGAGCAGTTCAGTTTGGATAAATCATGTCACTGGTACAAACAGTAGATAATAGTCAATTAGTTATTTTATTTGAATTTTTTAACATTCTTATTCTTCCCTATTTGCACATGTAACCACTGTTCCCTTCTTTTAAAGTGTTTAGAGAAGGAGAAAGACCTGTGCTCTGAGTGGAAGATTAAGAGGGCCAAAGCCATATCTTTTGATGAGTCCTGGAGCAATTGCGTCCAGAAATGCCTGTCTGACATTGTGGACGACGCAGGAAGTGAATCAAGACGCCCTTTTGCCACCTATGCTGCTGCTGTATGTAGCTATCTCTAAGAATCGGAATTAACAAGTGGCCATTTAGTGTTCATTCATTTTTTCACTGTTCAACTTTAACAAATTGATTGTCATAGATGAAAGAGCCTCACGAGTTTCTTTTTGTCAACTACTCCCTCCGTTCGGAATTACTTGTCTCGGAACTGAATGTATCTAGAACTAAAATATGTCTAGATACATCCATTTCTGCGACAAGTAATTCCGAACGGAGGGAGTATTTGCTAAAATAATGGATGGATCGCTTCAAGTGTATTATGAAGGAGGCTGAGTTGATGATTGAGTGGCTGAGGCAGGGGTCCTCTGTTCCCTATGAAGAGTACACCACATGCTATGAAATTCGGGAGTGTGCTCTGGAACTTGCAATGTTCGAAGGGGATTGGTCTATCCATCTTGACGCGCTCCTTCTGGTACGTGTATGTCTTCCTTTCTCCAAAGAGAACTGTAGTGTACATATGTAAAGGGTTTTTTTTTGATTTTTTTGGTTTTTTTGTTTACATCAACTGCAAAACCAATGATCTGTAGGGTATCATCAAGGAGACTCAGTCTTTGTTGGACAATGCAAGGCTTGCTTCTTCAAAGTCCATAGAGATTTCCACCAAAATCCGTGCATATTGCGTAGCATATCTGAGTGACAAATTTAATGAATTTGAATCGCATGCTACAAAAACACTGGAGGGCAGCGGCGAAATGGAGGTTGATGATGTCTCTGCAGTGGAAGTAAACCAACCTACAGGGTATGTTGTGAATAAAAACCGCTCTTGTTTTCTACTGCACACTTATTAATGGATATTATCTTGTGTGAAAATCCAGATATATGGTCATTCACTAAGACATACATTAATATCATAGTTATTTTCTATATCTAGGGGTAACATTGAAAATCCTTACTTTGGAAAGAGCAAGATGCAGGAACAGTTTGCCTTCAAGAGCAACAGAAATGAGCGCCCAGAGGTAGGATATTGAGAAGGAAAAGAAGTACTAGTCAAATATAACAAGTCATATGTTATCAACCGATCATCTTGGTAAGCTATCAACAAAAATTTGCAATCTATGTCATCAATCGAAATTATCAACACGCAGAGTATCATCTAGTTTGTATAGTCCATCAACCAACGATCATAATATTATTTTCTCACCTTTGCTGCCCTCCAACTAACTCGATCTAAAAAGAACAGCAACGCCATGCCTGGTCGGTGAGATAATAATTTCCTACTCGTGCGTTGTACAATCTCAAACCACCAGTCCTATTTAGAAAGCCAAGTTCCCGGCCGCCGTGACGGGCTGTTCTTTTCTAGAATACGCACATGCATGCGTATCATATATTAATAGATTAGAAGAGAGGATGAAGAGACCGGGATTGGCGAGACGGGCTGTGATGTACTCCCTCCGTTTCAAAATAGATGACCCAACTTTGTACTAAAGTTAGTATAAAGTTGGGTCATCTATTTTGGAATGGAGGGAGTACCTACCAGAGCAGGACAATAGGTAAATTCGCGGCAAGACGCCGGCGAGCGCTTCGGACAAGGCAGAAAACGTCCCCTCCTCGCTCGTCCGCGAGCACGCACGTATTGCCGGTGATAGAGACGGCCGGCCAGCTACTGCTTATGCTGTAGCCGCCACGAATGGCATCTGATTGTTTAGCACAAGCCGATTTGGTTTTTCACCGGTCCGTGACTTTACCTGAACTGGAGTCGCCATGATTTCTGGTAACCTAACGGCCGTCATCCGCTCGTCAAGTTGATCCATTTCAAAACACCAATTTGGCATATGCTTTGTGTGTATACGTGATCTTCTTCTTTCCTTGTTGACGAGGGTTCTCCATCATAACATGCTCTTGGAATACTAGGTCGCACAATACCAGTAGACACTACTTTTATTCTACTTTGTACGAACAGCTGTCCGAGCTCAGCTTCCCAAGCGGCAAAAGTCAGAAGCCATTCTTCACAACAAAATCAGGATGCGCGTCATAGTTTTATAGAAAATGACTCCTCAAACAGCTTGCAACCAATCAGCGACTTTGAAAAAAAAAGCTTGCCACCAATCAGACATGGTATGCATGTACATGTACGTAATTTTTTCTTTTTCTTTTTTTGCGGGTATGTATATGTACGTAATACTTCTGAACTTTGGTGGAAGCGTCTGTCCCTTCGAGGATAGAGTTGTTAGCATCGCCAAAAAAAAAGGATAGAGTTGTTAGCAGGTTGATCGTTATATGATTTGTATCTATCTCTATCTCCCTTCTCCTAAGCCAGGCTGAGGGAGAGATTGAGGGGGATGAGAAACTAGTTAAATACATTACAAACTTCTATAAAGATCTATTTGGTCAACCTGAAAATTCTACTGTGAATTTAAACATCCAGGATGCTCCTGGCATCTCAGAAGAGCAAGCTAAAATTTTGGTTGAACCCTTTAGTATGCAAGAACTACAGGAGGTAGTTTTCAAAATGAAGAAAAACAACCTGGACCAGATGGTCTACCTATAGAATTTTACCAGAATTTCTAGGAATTAATCAAATGGGATCTTAAATGATTACTTGATGATTCCCGTTCTGGAACACTGGATATCTCTATGCTGAATTATGGAATTATTACATTAATGCCAAAGGTTAAAGATGCTAGACAATACAAAAATTCAGACCAATTTGCCTGCTTAATGTGAGTTTCAAGATAATAACTAAGGTGCTAATGAATAGACTTAGCAAAGTCATTAGGACAATAATCTCTCCAAATCAGACATCACTCATAAAAGGGTGATATATCATGAAGGGGGTTGTGGTGTTACATGAAGCTTTAAATATAATACATAAAAAGAAACAAAGTGCTTTACTTTTCAAGGTAGATTTTGAAAAGGCATATGACAAGATCAAATGGCGTTTTGTGTATAAGATGATGAAACTTAAAAACTTCTCTGGTCAATGGTGTGACTTGGTGATGCACACCATGGTGGGGGGCATGTTGGAGTAAAAGTGAATGCATATTTAAAACAAATTAAAGGGCTGAGACAGGGGGGTTCCTTGTCACCCCTATCATTTGATATAACTGCTGATGCTTTGGCCATAATCTTGGATAAAGCTATGTAGGAAGGGTTTGTGAAAGGGGTACTAACAGAGTTTGATAATTGTGAAGTGAACATGCTGCAATATGCAGATGACACAATTTTTTGTTACAAGATGATGAGGAAAGTGCAAAAAACTTGAAATTCATTTTAACAGCTTTTGAACAAATGTCTAGGCTGACCATTAATTTTCATAAGAGTGAAATGTTCTTATTTGGAGAGGCTATAAACAAGACTGATATATACCAAGAGATATTTACATGTGAGGTGGGGAAGATACCTATTAAATACCGAGGATTGCCAGTGGCTGATATTAGACTGGGAAATAAAATATGGAAGGGAGTTACACAAAAAATTGAGAAAAGGTGTGCATGTTGGCAAGGCAGGCTATTGAACATGGCCAGGAGAGTGACTTTGGTACAAGCTTGCCTTACGAACATTCCCCTTTTCATTGTGTCCTTTTATCCCTTGCCTGTTAGAGTCAGGATAAAGCAGATTTCTTCAGATCCATACTTGTGTGGCAAGAGGATGAAAATAAGAAAAAAAATACCATTTGATTAATCGGAAAACATGTTGTCTACCAAAAGAATAAGGAGGGCTTGGGATTATCAATTTAGATATTATTGGCCAAATGGTTATGGAAACTAGAAACTGAATCAGGAACCTGGGTGAACATACTGAAAAACAAATATATTCAGAATAAGTGCCTATCTGGAATAGAAAAAAGCCTGGAGACTCCCAGTTTTGGAGCAGTCTAATGGGAGTTAAAAAAATATTTTCAACATGTTAAGAAAAAACTGGGAGATGGGAATGAGACTAGATTCTGGGAGGATTGGTGGGTAGGATCTAAACCTCTAATGGATCTATACCCTAGATTATACAACATTAGCTTTGACCACAACATTTCTGTGGCAGATGCTGTAAACAGAGGGTGGCATGGATTTAGCTTTAGAAGAACTTTGACTGGAGAAGCAATAGAACTTTGGAATAGCCTAAAAGCAAGATGTGAAGAGGTGAGGATGCATGGGGGGAAAGATCATCCCCTATGGATGCTCACTAAAAACAGAATTTTTTTGATTAAACCCTTATATTCCTTCCTGATCAATGATGGTGTGGGATTTCCACACAAATTCCCGTGGAAAATAAAAATTCCAGCCAAGATCAAGATGTTCTTTTGGTTGGTTACTAGAAGAAGCATTTTGACCAAAGATAATCAGATCAAAAAAGGATGGAAAGGAGGAAAGGAGTGTGTATATTGTGGAAAAGAAGAAAACATAGATCATCTTTTCTTTGAATGTTCAGCGGCTAGACTGGTCTGGAGTTTGATAAATGTGCTCTGGATCTTAGAACTACTCCAGTTAACTCGAATGATTACTTTGGGGGATAGTTGAAAACTTCTAAAAAACCTGAGAAAAAGTTAATCTTGGTAGGAAGTGCTGCTATATTCTGGCTCTCTGAAAATGCAGAAATGATATTATTTTCATATCTAAAAAGATATATGACCCAGTGATATTCATTCGACTTAAGTGCAAATGGATTGTTGACTGGTCAGTTTTGCGATAAAAAGCCGGAGCAAAAACTACTGCAGCTGGGAGCAAAACTAATCGAGCAGGTGGCAAGTGAGATATATCAGGCGGCGCGGGGATGGAGGCTTGGAGTTCGGCGGTTGGGAGGATAACTCTAGCTATCAGAAGAATAACCTGTCTTCCTTCCCGCAAAAAAAAAAACCTGTCTTCCTTCTCTGTTTGCGCTATGTAGTCTTGAACTTATGGGAGATGAACTGATGTAAGTGATGCATGCCTTTTGTATTCCCCTGCAGCTAGTAGTCTTTAGCTTAGTTTAAATTTGATGTTGTTTCGAACCCGATGGCTGAACGGGAGTCCTCTGGGTTGTGTTCGGTTTGGTTTCATTAATGAAATCGGAGGGAAACCTCTTTCGTTCAAAAAAAAAAAAGCTCCCTTCTCCTAGCGTGCAAGTCACCATTGAGTCACGGTTGTAATAAATTCGTTGCATGTGTCGGATAAGTTCCGATGATGATTCAAAATCTAACGGTTATTCCCTTTGTTTTTCTTTCACGTCCCAAATTAGATTTGTCGTAAGTCAAAATTTGTAAAGTTTGATCAATTTTATTAGTAATTCTGGTTTTGTTACTAATTAATATTCATCCGGATCACAATTAACAAAGTCTTATCTTACTCCAACATCATTTAATTTTACACGATGATTCGTGTGGGTTTTTCTTTTTCTTTTAGTGATTGATTTACGTTTTCTATTTTTACGTTGTGTTTTCCCACGCCCCACACAACTACACTTGCACACCTGCCTGGTCATGCACAACTGTAATTGCACGTCCACACACATGCACGCAACTGCAGTTTAATGTCGCTTCCGTTTATACCGTATCCGTGAGTTTACTTGGAGTCGTCCTTGTCAAGTTGATCGATTTCATAACACAGTATGTTTTCCGTACTAGAACGGGATCTTCTTTTCTTTTTAAACAGGTGTCCCCATCAGAACATGCTCTTGGAAGGCTAGGTCGCACGATGCCACTAGTTCTATTCTACTCTGTATGCAAGGGCGGATTTGGGCCCCAGGCAGCCCAGGCCATTGCCTGGGGCGTGAGATTTTTTCTAGGCCTATATTTTTTTTAAAAAATAGTTGGCCTGGGGCGTCGCCCAAAGCCCAGGCAGCCAAGGCCCAGCCCCCCCGCACAGAGGAATCGCTAGCCGCACCGCAACTGAACCTCCGTCCTCGTCCTCGTACATCGCCAGCCACTGCATCTGACGAAACCTAAAACAAGGCGTGCCGTCGGCGCCGCCCGTCGCCACCGTCGTCCGCCACCAGCAGCGCCCGTCGGCTCCGTCCAGCTGCGCCCCCGATCCCCCGACTCCCCCTCGACCTCGAGACCTCGACCCCCGTTCCAGCGCCCCCCGGTTGCGCCGTTGCCGGCTGCTGCCCTGTCCGAGCGCGAGGCAGCGACCGCGCGAGGCTGCAGCCTGCTGGCCAGCCATCGAGGTGGTCCTCTGAAGTCTGAAACCCTGAATACTGGTACAGCTTGATGCCATATTTTTTTGGTTTGATGATGTTTTTAGTTGGTGGATGCCTGTTTCTAACCACTGCAACCTGATTTGTTAGATGTACAAACTGATTTAGATAATGATTACTTTTTGTTTGTATAAAATTCTACAGAAAGGCAAGATGAGTAAAAGAAACAAGATACTGAATTCATTTTTTCAAGCTCGAACCACTGGAACTGCAGAAACAGGTCGTTCAACTCAAACAAGTGTTAGAGGTGAACTTAAACCCGGTGATGTAGAATCAGCAATTGAGGATTTAGATGCAGACATTAGAGATCTTGCTAGAAGGGAGTATATTAGTATGGGTCCATGGCAACCAACTGATCATACATATGAACGGATAAATGGTAGAAGCTTTCATGAGTCATGACTATTTGGTTCAATAATCATCGTGGCTGGTTCGAATATAGCATTGAAAAAAAATCAGCCTTTTGCTTTTATTGTTTCCTGTTTGAGCAACCAAGAGCTGAAAACTATGGTATTGAAGCATTCACAAAAAATGTTTTTGATAGGGGTTCTCATAAGCAAGAAGAAGAATACAAAGCCCGTCTCTTGATTATATTGGGTATTGTCAAATTTTTGATACTACAAGCTCTTGCTTTTCGTGATCATGATGAGTCTACTGCCATTGAATATCATGTTTGGTTTTTTATTAGTTATGCAAAACATAGATTGATTCTTGTATGCCTTGAAACTGAAGTTTTTTCTGGGTAGTTTTTAGCCCTTAGTTGTTCGCCTGGGGCGTCAACAATTCCTGGGTCCGCCACTGTCTGTATGAGAGAACTCTCCCAGCTCAGCTTTTGCATGCAGCAAAAGTAAAAAAAAAACATTCTTCACAGCAAAATCAAAATACGTACGATTGATGATTACATGGAAAATTAATCCTCTCTGATGCAACCAATTTGCCTCGCTTAATGTGAGTTTCAAGATAATAACTAAGGTGCTAATGAATAGACACCACCTCTCCAAATGATGTCAGGCTATTGAATATGGCTAGGAGAGTGACTTTGGTACAAGCTTGCCTTACCAACATCCCCCTTTTCATTGTGTCCTTTTATCCCTTGCCTGTTAGAGTCAGGATAAAGCAGATTTCTTCAGAGCCATACTTGTGTGGCAAGAGGATGAAAATAAGAAAAAAAATACCATTTGATTAATCGGAAAACATGTTGTCTACCAAAAGAATAAGGAGGGCTTGGGATTATCAATTTAGATATTATTGGCCAAATGGTTATGGAAACTAGAAACTGAATCAGAGACTCCCAGTTTTGGAGCAGTCTAATGGGAGTTAAAAAAATATTTCCAACATGTTAAGAAAAAACTGGTAGATGGGAATGAGACTAGATTTTGGTAGGACTGGTGGGTTGGATCTAAACCTCTAAGGGATCTATATCCTAGACAATATAACATTAGCTTTGACCACAACATTTCTGTGGCAGATGCTATAAATAGAGGATGGCAGGGTTTTAGCTTTAGAAGAACATTGACTGGAGATACAATAGAACTTTGGAATAGCCTAAAAGCAAGATGTGAAGAGGTGAGGATGCATGGGGGGAAAGATCATCCCCTATGGATGCTCACTAAAAACAGAATTTTTTTGATTAAACCTTATATTCCTTCCTGATCAATGATGGTGTGGGATTTCCACACAAATTCCCGTGGAAAATAAAAATTCCAGCCAAGATCAAGATGTTCTTTTGGTTGGTTACTAGAAGAAGCATTTTGACCAAAGATAATCAGATCAAAAAAGGATGGAAAGGAGGAAAGGAGTGTGTATATTGTGGAAAAGAAGAAAACATAGATCATCTTTTCTTTGAATGTTCAGCGGCTAGACTGGTCTGGAGTTTGATAAATGTGCTCTGGATCTTAGAACTACTCCAGTTAACTCGAATGATTACTTTGGGGGATAGTTGAAAACTTCTAAAAAACCTGAGAAAAAGTTAATCTTGGTAGGAAGTGCTGCTATATTCTGGCTCTCTGAAAATGCAGAAATGATATTATTTTCATATCTAAAAAGATATATGACCCAGTGATATTCATTCGACTTAAGTGCAAATGGATTGTTGACTGGTCAGTTTTGCAGATAAAAAAGCCGGAGCAAAAACTACTGCAGCTGGGAGCAAAACTAATCGAGCAGGTGGCAAGTGAGATATATCAGGCGGCGCGGGGATGGAGGCTTGGAGTTCGGCGGTTGGGAGGATAACTCTAGCTATCAGAAGAATAACCTGTCTTCCTTCCCGCAAAAAAAAAAAACCTGTCTTCCTTCTCTGTTTGCGCTATGTAGTCTTGAACTTATGGGAGATGAACTGATGTAAGTGATGCATGCCTTTTGTATTCCCCTGCAGCTAGTAGTCTTTAGCTTAGTTTAAATTTGATGTTGTTTCGAACCCGATGGCTGAACGGGAGTCCTCTGGGTTGTGTTCGGTTTGGTTTCATTAATGAAATCGGAGGGAAACCTCTTTCGTTCAAAAAAAAAAAAAGCTCCCTTCTCCTAGCGTGCAAGTCACCATTGAGTCACGGTTGTAATAAATTCGTTGCATGTGTCGGATAAGTTCCGATGATGATTCAAAATCTAACGGTTATTCCCTTTGTTTTTCTTTCACGTCCCAAATTAGATTTGTCGTAAGTCAAAATTTGTAAAGTTTGATCAATTTTATTAGTAATTCTGGTTTTGTTACTAATTAATATTCATCCGGATCACAATTAACAAAGTCTTATCTTACTCCAACATCATTTAATTTTACACGATGATTCGTGTGGGTTTTTCTTTTTCTTTTAGTGATTGATTTACGTTTTCTATTTTTACGTTGTGTTTTCCCACGCCCCACACAACTACACTTGCACACCTGCCTGGTCATGCACAACTGTAATTGCACGTCCACACACATGCACGCAACTGCAGTTTAATGTCGCTTCCGTTTATACCGTATCCGTGAGTTTACTTGGAGTCGTCCTTGTCAAGTTGATCGATTTCATAACACAGTATGTTTTCCGTACTAGAACGGGGTCTTCTTTTCTTTTTAAACAGGTGTCCCCATCAGAACATGCTCTTGGAAGGCTAGGTCGCACGATACCACTAGTTCTAATCTACTCTGTATGAGAGAACTCTCCCAGCTCAGCTTTTGCATGCAGCAAAAGTAAAAAAAAACATTCTTCACAGCAAAATCAGGATACGTACGATTGATGATTACATGGAAAATGACTCATCTCTGATGCAAGTGAGACCGACTGCTCGCTAAGATAGCTTGCCACCAACAGGGTAGGTTATACATGTACATGTACGTAGCACCTCTAAATTTTGGAGGAAGAGTCTCACACTCTATAGAAAGCTTGATAGTCTTTTGATAAATGAGTGTTTATTCCAAGATAAACATACAATGAGTTTGTTGCAACCATGACTAAATCGTGACTTGCACATTAGGAGAAGAGAGATAGGGATAGATACAAATCCTATCATACTATGAACATGCTAACACTATCTAGGAACCTTCTGGATGGTTCCACGGGCGGCTTAATGATTCAAACTCTTACAGTCCTCTGTTTTTTTTACTTTGCATAATGTATTTATCTTAAACATTTTGTAAAGTTTGACCAACGGACTATGGGTAAATAATCTCCCTTGTTCTGTCAACCGTCCCATAAACAGAAACAAACTGAGCGTGCACAACTACACGATAAGTCACCGTCGAAATGTGCAATGCTTCAACAACGGATGCATGTGTATGCCTCCGGAGTGCGGGACGCCACAAGAAGGAAACATGTTTTGAGCAAATATGACATGTTGCGAGCTTCTTATCAGACATCTTTGTTAGGTGGGATTGTCTACATCCACCCAACTTGTGAATGTTTGACCAAGTTTTTAGAAAAAGTACATCATGGGTTTTCACCTTGGTCAAACATACATATGTTTGACTTTCATGAAAATTGATGCATGGTGTGGTTTTGGATGGTCATATTTCCGTAAATGTTTTTTTGCGACAAAACACTCAACTCAATATAATAAACTCTAGAATGATAGAAAAATAAATTTACAAGCCAGGTCCTATGGAGCCTCCACATTTTCTTGTTGTAGACCAAAAGTCATCAATATTGTCGTACCAACATCTCAGGGCCAAAGCCATTGTTGCTCGAATCGAAACTCTAGATAAGATGCCTCCAACAGGAAGATGTGGTTCTTTAAAGAAAATATAATGGGTGCATTACTGTGAAACCGGACACTACCATTGAAGGAAACCATGTTGCGAGCTTCGACATAAAATCAAAGATGTAAACTCTAGATAGTGCCAAGATGATTTTCACTTTCACTTGAGTTTGAGACCTTGTGCTCGAAGACATCACAAAACTTGACTCATCTTGTACTGCCGCCCCCAGTTTCGATGAAGAAGTCCCTGCCGCAAGCCGGAGCATCTTGCATCGATATGCAAACACAATCACAACCCTAATGTGGACATCACCACATGACATTACCATGTATACAAGGAGCAGATCATTGCACACGGCCAACATCAACAAGGTCATGGATGCCGCAAAAAGGCCACTCAAAGGAATCAAGCTGTAGCCCAAATCTTAGACAGTCATTGGAAGCACATACATATATATAAAGCTAGAAGACCTTTCCAAAAATTAACTCATGAGCCCTTTGTATTTTTTTTATTTTTTGCATGCGTGCAATTTCTAATAGATAGGTTGCGTAATTTGAACCTGCTCCAACCCAACATGTCCTTGTTCCATTTAAAACAGGAGAAACCTTAAGAAGGATTAGGAGTACTTGTTAACTAAGGGTGTTTAGCATGGTGCCATGGCAAAGCAAGCCAGCGTCGGCCAACCACCTTTGCTAGCTTCCAACAGTAACTTACCTAAAAGGAGCAGCAGACCCGCAAGCCTGCTAAACGAGATAATGTCTCATACTCGCCCGTTGTACAATCTCAAACCACCGGCTCTAAATAAGAATGCCAAGTTCCCGGCTGCAAAGACTGGCTGCGACCGGAAGAGGACAACAGTTAGACGGAGGTGAGCTTTCGGACAAGGCAGAGAAATCCTCCTTCCTTGTCCACGAGCAAGCACATTATCAGTGATAGAACCGGCCGGCCAGCTATTGATTTGCTCTCTAGCCGCCAGGTTTTGCATCTGATTGGTCAGCATAAGTCGCTTTAGCTTTTTAACAGGTTTGTGAATTTAAGGAGATCAACTTGATCGATTCCACAACACTGGAACGTGGCCTTAGTCTTTCTTTTCTTTTTTTTGACAAGTGGCCTGAGTCTCATAACATGCGCTTGGAGGACTAGGTCAGACAATTTCACCACTGGTTCTATTCTTCTCTGTACGAGAGCTATCCCAGCCCAGCTCAGCCTCGCGAGCAGCAAAAGTCAGAAGCCACAGAAAAACCAGGATAGTTTCATGCAGTCATTGACCAAATGACTCCTCTCTGATCCAAGTGAACAGCTTGCCACCCCCAAGAAATAAGCTCCACTTGATAACAGCTATACGGTCTAAGTACGATACAAATTATATATCATGTGCAACTCTGGTCTGTTGTCTCCAACAGGATATACCACCGAATGGATGGATCATGGATCGATTCAAGAACGCATGTGCAGCAGGAACTAGCCAGCAAGAGTGCAAAAATCAACTAATCTAGTATATTCCCATTGGCTCCAACATAATGGAATCAGATGCGCAGGCTCTTGCGTGTTTCCCTCCCATCCGAGCCGACGACCCTGAGATGGTGATCCTATCCATACTTCCATAGTTCCATACACAAACCGCACCGCCTATAAGTACCAGCTCCTACCGTTGCTAATTTCCAAACCCAAGAAGCACTCTGACAACCACACCACCAGGCTGATAGCAAGCAAGCATTGGCCAATCGATCATGGTGATGCTTCAGCTTTCCGCTGTAGTCCTCCTCGCGCTCATCGCCCCCTCCCTTGCCGGTGACGCCGACATGCTCCAGGACGTCTGCGTCGCCGACTTGGCATCCCGTGAGTCATCATCTTTCTCAAGTTCGTTGTTGCATCTTTTGTGCGGGTTGTTGCTGATGTGGTGTTTCGTCAAAATGAATGGCCGCAGCGATCAAGCTGAATGGGTTCCCATGCAAGGCGGACATCACGGCAGACGACTTCTTCTTCGCCGGTCTCAAGAGGGCTGGCAACACCAACAACGCGGCAGGGTCCAACGTCACGGCAGCAAATGTACAGTCATTCCCTGGGGTGAACACGCTTGGCGTGTCCATGGCACGCATCGACTACGCGCCGGGAGGCCAGAACCCGCCGCACACCCACCCGCGCGCCACCGAGATCATCTTCGTCACTGAAGGAGTCCTCGAGGTGGGCTTCATCACCACCGCCAACAAGCTCTTCACTAAGACCGTAACTGTCGGAGACGTGTTCGTCTTCCCGCGTGGCCTCGTGCACTTCCAGCAGAACAGGGGACGTGGCCCCGCCTCCGTCATCGCCGGCTTCAACAGCCAGCTGCAGGGCACACAAGTCATCGCCACCACGCTCTTCGCTGCCGCGCCGCCAGTGCCTAGCGACGTGCTGGCCAAGGCCTTCCGGGTCAGTAACGAGGACATCGACGCCGTCAAGGCCAAGTTTAAGTAGTGTGGGTGCCTCCGCAGTTGGCAACTCTCCATCCGTTTCGGAAGAATAACCGTGTGTTCAATGCTGAATAAATGATACTCAAGCGAGCTGTAACGTGCAGTTGATTTTTTTATGTGTATGTTCCATTTGTTTGCCTTCAAAATAATACAAAGTTGTTTCTGTTTGACATAGTGTATGTTCATTTTAGTAACGTGTCCTCTAATTTTTTTATGTGTATGTTACATTTGATCCATTCCTTGACCCGAAATTCGCAGGGGCACGCACGTGCAGGAGCACACACCTGCCTAGCCGTGCCGGTCATCCTATTGCCTCGTGATCCGCAAAGTCGCTGGTCTCGCACGAGGGCACAATAAATTTTAAGTTTCTGTTTTTGAAATGTACATTTTTGTCGGTCGCATGTTCTGAAACTTATGAATTTTACCAATTTTCAGTAGTTGAAACATTTTTGTCGGTCACGGGATATGAAATACATGATTTTTTCGGTCGTCCGCACCAAGTTTAAGTAGTTGAAACTTAATAGAAATTTAAAAATTCATTCAAACTTATTCAAAATGGATCTCATTTGAAAGCTCTCATCACCAGAAATGCAAACATGCAAACGAAATTTAATTTGGTTGGTTCAAAAGATATGAATGATTAAAAATCACATGCAAACGAAATCGCATGCCCCGCAGTTCTACTACAAATCCTCTCACATTCCTTGACGTGTATGTTACATTAGTTGTTTTCAACTTGTCAACAAATTTATAATTTGGCAGATTTCCCAAGATTTGTTCTACATAGACTAAACAACAACAAAAGTCTACTCTAAAAGAATGAGCAAACAAGCGTGCGTTTGGCTTCGATTGTTCAATGTTTTTGTCGGTCGCAGGATCAGAAATTCACGATTTTGCCGGTCGCCCGTACCAAGTTTCAGAAGTTGAAACTTAATGAAAATTAAAAAATCATACAAATGTATTCAAAATCAATCTCATTTGAAAGCCCTCATCACCAGAACACGAACATGCAAACGAAATTCAATTTGAACTTTTGGTTCAGAAGATATGGATGATTGAAAATCGCATGCCAAAAGAAAAAGGGGGTTGTGTGCCCCCGCACCTATGCTAGAAATTATATCGCATTCCTTGGCGTGTATGTTACATTAGTTATTTTCAACTTGTCAACAAATTTATAACTTTGCATGTTTCCTAAGATTTTTTCTACATAGACTAAACAACAACAAAAGTCTACTCTAAAGAACGAGCAAACAAGCTTGTGTTTGGCTTCGATTGTTCAACATTTGTACGCACACAAATGTTCTCATCTAAAAAGTCGACCTTTTATTTATCTTGCAAGCTGGAATGGCTAAGAAATTAAAGTGGCCACATTTCATCGGCGTTCCCATGGCTACTCCATCTTGCCCACGCCCACAACGGGGACGTGCTCCTTGGGAAGACCACCATCGGTGTTGCAGATGTCGGTTGTTGTATGTAATTTAATATTTACCAATGTCGTTATTGCTGTGCACACTCCTAAATGAATAGGTAGATAAGTAGTTCAAAAATGAACTTCACAAAAGTTGTTTTGGATAAACATTCTATGCAAGATTTGTGATGTTCACACTAGATGGTTTATAGGGCCGACCAAACTCACTCATCTTCCATCCATATGTCTTTTCCTACCTCTGTGCGACCTATGCCCACCTCAATGTTGCATCCTAGCCACCTCCTCACCAATCCTTCATTCCTCCTTCTCCCCCTCATCCTCGTTGCATCCCTCTTCGGGGAGCACACACACGTAATAACGAGCGGGGTATGTGTGTTGTCGGTTATAGAGATAACGAGCCAGCTATTGGTTTGCTTTGTTTAGTAGAAGTCGCTTGAGTTTCTACCCCCTCAGTGATCCACGACACAATTTTGACATATGCTATGTATGTATGCACTAGAATGACATATTTTTCTTTACCTTTTGATTTGACGAGGTGTCTCCGTCATAACATGTTGTTGGAAGATTAGGTTGCACAATACCACCAGTTCTATTCTACTTTGCAGTTGCACGGGGTCAGAAACTCTAACACTACAAACTCGGCATATGCAATTGCACGACAAACCACTGTCGACAAATGCCCCGCCGCAATGACCATGAGGCCGGTCGGCCACGTCCGCCGCCATCAACATGTCAAACTGTGGCACGGAAGAATAGGAAATGGGACGTGGACATGCGTGGTGCCCCACGTTGGCCATGCCCCACATTTTATCCTTCCCCTCCCGCAGCTTCAGTTCCCGAGGCTCATGGCCGGTGAGCTTGCCCCACTATTTTGTTTTAAGGGTCCATGTTGGAGATGCCCGTACCTTATCCTATATACATAAGAGAGTGATCATCACTAACTTATTTATCTCAACATGCAATCATGCCACCTTACCATACAACTATAAATGAGATAAGGCCCACCTCAACATGCAATCATGTATAGAGAAAGACCAACCACAACATTCAACCATGCATATAAAAATATTTTCCTTTTAATTATTCTACATATGTTCAATAAATATTTTACATCTCTACGCAATGAAATACAAGTCATATGTTATCAACCCAAATTTTCAACAAGCAGGGTATCATCTAGTTTTCATAGTCTAACCAACAGTCTTCAAATTAGTTTCACACCTTTACTGCCTCCCAGCTAACTCGATCTAAAAGGAACAGCAACCCCATGCCTTCTCGGTAAGATAATAATTTCTATACTCGTGCGTCATACTACCGGGCGCGAGACGAGCTCGGTCCCGCGGCACCGGGCGCGAGACGAGCGATGGCCCATAGCTGGGAGCGGGCCAGCCCTTCGATGCAAGTAGAGCCCGGACGACGAGGAGATGAAACAAATGTCGAAACGGCCCGACCGCAGACGGGCCGCCGCCGTGGCCAGAGCCGCCGGCCACTGTGTAACTGCCGCGCCACCAGGAGGCCACCACCCCCAGACCTCCCTGCGCCGCCGCCCTAGGCCGGAGCAGCAGCCACGCCCGGCCGCTGGCCCAACCCGCGCCTCCTGCCGGAAAAGTCGCGTCAGATCCGGCCGGCACGCCCCCACCTCCACCAGCTCCAGCCCACCTCCGGCCCCGACCGAGAGGAGAAGGAGGCCGAGCCAGAGCCCGAAGAGAAGGGATCCACCAGATCCACCCGCAGCAGCCCGTGGTCAGATCCCGACCACCGCCGCCACCATAGGCACGCAGCCGCCGCGCCACCGTCGCCGCCCACCACGCCGCCGCCGGGAGCCGCCGCCGCCGCACCACTGAGCCCCACGCACGCCCGGCGCCGCCACCAGACCAAGCTGTCCCGCACTGGCCAACCTTGCGCGGCGGAGAGAGGGGCCCCGCCGCCAGCCAACGCGAGGGGCTTTGCCCCAGCGGCTGTGGCCGGCAGCAAGGGCGGGGGAGGGCAGCCGGTTTGGTTTTTCACTGGTCCGTAAGTTTACCTGGACTGGAGTCGCCATGATTTCTGGCAACCAGACGGCCGTCACCCCCTCGTCAAGTTGATCAATTTCAAAGCACAATTTTGGCATATGCTTTGTGTGTATCTTTTTTTTAAAGGAGGTTAAACCCCCGGCCTCTGCATCAATCAGTGCATAAATTTGGCATATGCTTTGTATGTATACGGGATCTTTTTTTTTTTTGTTGACGAGGGTTCTCCATCATAACATGCTCTTGGAATACTAAGTCGCACAATACCACTAGACATTAGTTCTATTCTACTCTGTACGGCAGCTGTCCCAGCTCAGCTTCGCAAACAGCAAAAGTCAGAAGGTATTCTTCACAGCAAAATCAGGATGCGCTTCATAGTTTCATAGAAAATGACTCCTCAGACAGTTTGCCACCAATCAGACATGGTATGCATATACATGTACGGAATACCGGATGACCATATACAATTTTGAACAAGTTTCCATACATGATTTAATCCATATAAATTTCTACGTCCTCGTAATAGTGTTCTCCTTTAGGATGGAGGACTTCCTTCGAACCATCCAGCTAGTTCCTCTTGAAGTGGTCGAAGCGAGCTTCGGACTAAGCATCCACGGAGGTTATTCCTCCGAGCATTGGTATCACTCGGATCAACCCGCTCAGAGGTGTATCTCGGATCCTCTCACGAACATAGTATGCACATAGATTGGTCAACGGTGGCTGAATATCCCCAGCATTCTTAGGCTTTAACAATTTGAATTCTAGCTCTTTTTTGAATTCACCGACCTTTGTATCTACGAACCGTCTCCAAACCCTACGAGGCAAAGAAAATTAAATGAACAAGAGAGTTATTAGTTACTTGATATTAGGAAATGAACCAAATAGGCCGATCGATATAGAGCGCAAATGAATGAAAATAATTACTTCTGCAGCATTTTTCTCATGTCGCCCCAAAGCTTTGGATCCTTATTCAGAGAGTCGTGGACGAGACATTCTGAGGTGTTAACTTTAATTACTAGCAGAATCCAAAGAACCTGCGGACACGATACATGCACAAGACGTCATGCATAACTCATCGATTAGCCGCCACATACCATGCATGGAGTAAACAAAGAGAATGTGCTCAAGATGAAACACTCACCCAAAATGGTAAGGAAATAGAATATCACTTTTGAGTTCCTGCTTTGTAAGAAACTGCCACAGTGTCTGCCTCCACGTCGGCGGGGTAATGCTTCAACACAATATCATTAACGATGTGTGGGTCAATGAACCCAACATCATGGATGTTCCTTACTCTGCATTCCTTAATCTTCATTCTGCATGTATAATAGAGGACACAACAATATAGTTAGGACATATATATAGTGCAGGCAATATGAACGAGATGGGGTAGAAATTAATAAATCACTTACGTAACGTAGCAACCGATGATAGATTTGTCGAGCTCAAGAGATTGAAAAGCTGGAACAATTCACTCAGTTCAATTTGTACATAGTAATGTTTGAAGTGATGCTCATGTCTAACTTCCGCATAAATATATTCTTTGGCGTTTTATTTTTATGTAACCCTTGTACCAATTCAGCAGACGTTTCATTTGGTCGTAGATCCTTTTCTCGCAGCTCGACGAGAGGCCCATTCTTGACATATGTAATTACTACCTCCTTCACGGCAACTCATCAAGGTCTAATAGTTCACGAAGAGTAATACCTAAGTTGGCGCTTGTTCTCGCACTCGTTACTACTCAATCCTGTCTGCCGCAGCTTGTATGATCTCGGGGGCATCCGGACAGAAGGCTTCCACTATAAGCGGGGCAATCGATTGTTTACTTTGTTCCCCGAGCTGGGCAACTTGTTTCCCGCTTTTTTTACTTTCGGCCTTCTCCCGCTCTTTGTTCTCCTTGAACATGAGTGCCTGCTGCAAGTTCACGTGCATAGTCGTTAGGCGATTCTTCATGCGCTTGGGACGGTGTGCTCAAAAATGACTTAGCCCACTTCTTTTGCTCATCAGAAAATACTGGCTTGGGCTCGGGCTCTCTTTTCTTCTTGCAGTCCGCCTTCCATTTCTCCAAATCAGCAGCCGCGGCCGCGTCGACTTCCTCGGCACTACGTTCCCAAGGCCTTGTGGGGAGAGGCTTCAGTGATGGCTCCGGTACCTTTGTGGTCTTAGGTACATAAGGGTCCGGGTTAATAATCCAGACTACTTCTGCTTCTTTGCCGTAGGTGGATTGGGGGGCGGCGTCTGATCACCCGCCGGACGAGGACTGGGGGGCGGCGGATGATCACCCGCCGGACGTTGTGGACTGGGGGGCGGCGTCGGCTGATGTGACGGAGGTGTAGGTGAACCGCCACCACCACCACCACCACCACCACCGCCACCGCCACCACCACCACCGTAGGGGGGTGGACTTGTTGTCCTTGGCGCCTCGCTTGGAAACTTGATAAACTTCTTTTGCCATAGAATGTAATGGCGCTTGACATCTCCAAGTCTTTTCTCCCCTTCAGGTGTAGCAATTTCAATCTCCAGGTCCTCAAACCCTTGGACTATGTCCTCCACCGTGACACGAGCATAGCCATCTTTAATGGGGTTGTTGTGGTGGAGTGCTCCAAGTAAACATGGTAAAGCACTGCCGATGGCTACCTTCATGGACATGTTCCCGATAGGATAATACAGATGACATTCTTTCATCTCCTTTATATCGTCCACGGGGTAGCGAGGAGGCTCCGGTGCAGTAATTTCGATCACCAGAGGCTCCGGTGCAGTAATTTCGATCGTCGGTGCATCTGCACCAGCCGGTGGGGCCTCCGTGGAAGCCACGCTGCTTCTCCGCTGCTGGCTTCCGAGATCCGCTGGATGATCTTCATGCTGCACCCGAGCTGAATCTCTTTCGGCTACTAGTACACTCATGGTTTTCTTCATCACTTCCATTTCCGATGCCAACCGCGCCACAACATCTGCTTCCCGATCCATCTTTCTCTTACGGCTTCTGTAACCGTACGGGTCATTGTTCTGGGGGAACCCTATTTTCCACGGAATGTGCCCCATGCCTCGTACACGTCCTCCGTGTTCAGGATTCCCGAGGGCTTTTGTCAGCGCGTCGTTCTCTCTGTTGAACTTGATCTTCCCCTGTTGAGCATCCTTCATTGCGTCAATAAGGGCTTGGGTGGGTTTAATTAATTTGCCTGGTAAACACACTCCCCTCTCCGGGTTCAGCGTTCCCCATGCCCGTACCACCAGCTTTTGGCCCTTGGGTCCCATCCTCCGTACTGGGCGGATTCTCGCGCCCTCAGCTCGTTCTCCATCTTCTCGAACCTAGGCACCCAAATGCGATACCCTCCTGGCCCCATAACATGATTGTACTCCTTCTTAGCCGCATTTTCCTTATTTTTTTCGATATTTGAATGAACTGCTCCGATTTCTTTTGCTTCAAAAATTCTGGCCAATCATCTTTCAGTTTCTCATATTGTCCTTTGAAATCCGGAGTCTTGTTCTGCTTGACAAAGTCACGGGCTAGATTTTGCTTGAATTTCCGGAATGCGTGGCCATCTTATGAAGAGCGAACTGTTTGACTAGCCTCCTCCTCTCCTTGTTTTCCTCAATCTTGTTACCCTCCTCATCGAATTTGTTGTATTCCGGAGGTAGAACAAAATGTTCCATAAGCTTCTTGAAGCAATCTTTTTTTGTTCTCTTATCGACAAAAGTGAAACCATCAATTCGTGCCTTCTTTGGCTCATTCCACTCCTGGACGGTGATCGAGATGTTGTCTCTAACAATGGCTCCGCATTGGCTGACAAACTTGGTGGCGTTCTTGCGGGGCTCCAGCGGCCTGCCGGTTGCACTGTCGACAACCGCGATGGTGCATGTTTCTCCTTGTTTCATCGTCTTGGTTGCGCCACGCTTTGACGACGTACTCGATTGTTTTGACGATCCGGCCGAGGGCTAAAATAAGAAAGAGAGTCGCGCGCGTTAGTACACACATATTTATTCAAATCAGTTAGTTTGTATCACCAGAGGCTCAATGTATATATATACCTCGGCGCCGGAGGTGGTTGCTACTTCCATTTGAAGATCGCTGCTTTATCGACGCTTTCTTCGGCATCATCTTGCTGACGGTGCCCTTCATCTTCACCGTCAAGGTTCAGATAATAAGAAGAGATATCATCTTCTTCTTCTCCGGTCGGCACATATTGAATATCGCCGTTTATGATGCCGAACATATGTGCTTCACCGTCCGGATCATAGTTGTCCATAATCGGTCACTCTATCGTCCGCCATTATGTCACCCGAAAACATGTAGTAAAAACAAATTAATTAAGTGAAGAAGGGGCGGTGGCGGTGGCGGTGGCGAAGGGCGGTGGCAAATGGAGGGGGCGAGGAAGGGGTGGGAGAGGGTGTCGCGGTAGAGCGCGAGACGGGGCGGCAGAGGACGGCGGTGCTAGGTGTGCCCTAACGCGGCAGTAGGTGGTACCGACGAAAGGGGGAAACATCCGGGAAAGTATCCCCGGTGTTTCGCGTTTTCGGACAGGTGATCCGGAGGGGGAAAGTTGCAGGTTTGCTATGCTAGGGAGGTGTGGCGGTCGAACAGGCTGCGTATCCGGATTCGTCTCGTCGTTCTGAGCAACTTTCATGTACAAAGTATTTTCATCCGAGTTACGAGTTATTTTATACTAATTTTTAAAGTTTTAGGACATTTTTAGAATTAACAGAATTAATTAAATTCGAAATTGTCTCCTCTTTTTTTTTGATCTGGGTAGTGGGCCCCGTTTGGCAGTGGCCTAGAGGGCCAAACGCGGCGGCGGGCGAGCGGCCGGGAACGGAGGCGGCGGCGGCGGTTGCTTTCGGCAGCGGCAAGGCGGGGGCGAGGGCGACGGCGGCGGCGTATCGAGGCCGCCCGGGCGGCGCGCTGTGGGCGAGGGCGACGGCGGCGGCGCGAGGGCGAGGGCGACGGAGGCGGCCGAACGGAGGCGGCGGCGGCGGTTGCTCGGCGCAAGGCAAGGCGGCGCGGGCGACGGCGGGCGGCGATCGAGGCCGCCGGCCGGCGGCGCTACAAGCGAGGGCGACGGCGGCGGCGCTGAGGGCGAGGGCGACGGCGGGCGGCGTCGAGGGCGAGGGCGACGGCGGGCGGCGTCGAGGGCGCGGCAGAGACGAACAGGCGAGAAACGGCGGGCGGCGTCGAGGGCTTGTATTTATAGCCCCCCCCCCTTTAGTCGCGGTTGGCGACGAGACCCGCGACTAAAGGTACCCTTTAGTCGCGGTCCGCTACCCTTTAGTCGCGGTTGGGGAGGCAGATCATGATTAAAAAACCTTTTAGTCATGGGTCTCGTCCCCAACCGCGACTAAAGGGTACCCTGTTTTTTGTTTTTTGCCTGTTTTTTGTTTTCATTTTTGCTTTATTTTTTGCCTGTTTTTTTCTTATGTTTTTCTTCTGTTTGTTTTTTTCTTCTGTTTTTCCTTTTTTCTTCTGTTTGTTTTTTTCTTCTGTTTTTCCTTTTTTCTTCTGTTTTTTTTCCTTTTCCCTTCTTTCTTCTTCTTCCTTTTTCCTTTTAAAATCAGAAAAATAAAACTAATTCATTTTAAAATCTTAAGAATACAATTATATATCAAAAAAATCAGAAAAATAAAACTAATCCCTTGAAGGTTTTACAAAAGGTTTGATACATCATTCAGTTCATCGACCAAATACAAAGTTTGGTACAATAAATTATTACACATCAATTCTTCCCTTGTGTCCCTGCTTGCTTACAATTGTGCCGTATCCATGGAGCATCCTCATCATTTAACTTAATGCTTGGGTCGGTGTTCACTTTGAAGGGCGGAATTTCAGCAAACATATTATAATCTTCCGACTTGTCATCTTGTCCTCCACTCCCACGATGTTTCTTTTCCCCGAAAGAACAATGTGGCGCTTTGAATCATCGCATGATGTACTTGATCGTTTTCTTATCTTTCCGCTTCCTCGGTTTGCTACTCATGTCCTTCACATAGAAAACCTGAGCGACATCTTTCGCTAGGACGAATGGTTCGTCAAGGTAACCAAGATTGTTGAAATCCACCATTGTCATTCCGTATTGCTGGTCCACCTTTACCCCACCTCCTGTTAGCTTGAACCATTTGCACCGAACAAAGGGACCTTAAAGGAGGGTCCATAGTCAAGTTCCCATATCTCCTCTATGTAACCATAATATGTGACCTTTTGCCCATTCTCGGTTGCTGCATCAAAGCGACACCACTGTTTTGGTTGGTGCTTTTTTTATCTTGGGCGATCGTGTAAAATGTATTCCCATTTATCTCGCACCCTTGGAAAGTCGTTATAGTCGAAGATGGTGTCTTGGCCAACATGTACAGCTGATCTACAACATCATTGTCATTCATTAAATGTTTTCTCAACCAACTGCCGAAAGTCTCCATGTGGGCCTTCCTAATCCAGATTCAGCTTCCCGGGTTGTCCGAGCGTAAAATATTCTTGTGTTTCTCAAAGCACGGAGCCACCAAGCTGGAATTGGTCAACCTGAGGTGGTGTGCTTGATCGAGAATGGCCGTCCATACATATCGTTGATTTCCTTCCGATCGTGCCTTTTCCACTTAGTCTCCCCTCGTGCAGCGATCGAGGAAGACCAATCGGCTTAAGGTCAGGAACAAAGTCAACACAAAACTCAATTACCTCCTCATTTCCATAGCCCTTGGCGATGCTTCCTTCTGCCTAGCACGGTTACTGAACATATTTCTTTAATACTCCCATGAACCTCTCAAGGGGAACATATTGTGTAGAAATACAGGACCGAGAACGGAAATCTCTTCGACTAGGTGAACCAGGAGGTGCGTCATAATATTGAAGAAGGATGGCGGAACACCAACTCGAAACCGACAAGACATTGGATCACATCGCTCAGAACCGTGGTAGAACTTCGGATTGATTACCTTCGAGAGATTGCATTGAGGAATGCACATAGCTTCACAATGGCTAATCGAACATTTTCCGGCAGAGCCCCTCAAAGCAATCGGAAGCAATTGCGTCATAATCACGTGGCGTCGTGAGACTTCAGGTTTTGGAACTTTTTCTCCGCCATGTTTATTATTCCCTTTATATTGGGCGAGAATCCAAACGGGACCTTCATACTGCTCGGGCATTCAAAAAGATGACCTTCTCTTCTTTGGTCGAGCGTAGCTGGCACGACCTTGAAACCATTCCGGATGCCGGTCATCGTGGTCTTTCAAACGTTGCTGGTCCCGCCGTGCTTCCTTTGTATCATTTGTCTTCCCATACACGCCCAAGAAGCTTAGGAGGTTCACGCAAATATTCTTCGAACGTGCATCACGTCGATTGCAGAGCGGACATCTAGGACTTTCCAATATTCTAGCTCCCGAATATAGATTTCTTCTTCCACATGGCTGCGTGCCCGTCGGCTCCCTTCGAACTGATTGTCCGCCAGACCCTTTCCAAAGATGACTTTCAAATCCTTGACCATATCAAATACCTCAGCACCAGGTCGTTCCGCAGCTTCGCCGGTGATCTGCCTTGCCGTTGTAATGCTTGCCTTTCTTTCTTCTTGGATGAATTTTCGAAGAAATCGACGATGCCCAAGGTACACGTTCTTCTTACAATTTGGCAAATGTACACTTTCAGTCTCATGTAAGCGGTGCGTGCATGCATTGTATCCTTATTTGACAGTCCCGAAAGGTTACTAAGAGCAGGCCAATCGTTGATGGTTACGAAAAGCAACGCCAGATGTCAAATTCCTCTTGTTTGTGCTCATCCCACACACGGACACCACCCCACAGCTGTAAAAGTTCATCAACTAATGGCCTTAGGTACACATCGATGTCGTTGCGGGTTGCTTCGGACCTTGGATGAGCACCGGCATCATAATGAACTTCCGCTTCATGCACAACCAAGGAGGAAGGTTGTAGATGCATAGAGTCACGGGCAGTGCTATGGCTGGAGCTCGCTCGCCAAAAGGATTCATGCCATCCGTGCTTAGAGCAAATCTTATGTTCCTTGCGTCACCTGCAAAATCTCTGAACCATCCGTCGATCTTTCTCCATTATGCTCCATCTGCGGTGTGTCTCAACTCCCGTCCGACTTACGTTCCTCTTTGTGCCATCGCAACAACTTGGCATGCTCTTTGTTCATGAACAGACGTTTCAACCGTGGTATTATAGGAGCATACCACATCACCTTGGCGGAACCCTCTTCCGGGTTTCGCCCTCAACATCGTCACCGTGGTCATCGCCTCGATCTTATAACGCAATGCAATGCATACCGGCATTCATTCAAATTCTCGTATTCACCGCGGTAGGGGATGCGATCGTTGATGCATGCATGTATCTTCGTAACCTCTAAACCTAGAGGGCGACAACCTTCTTTGCTTCAGACGTCTTCAAGGGCAACTCGTTATCCTTTGGAAACATATTCTTCAACATTTTCAGCAAGTTTTCAAATGCCGAGTCAGCTACACCTGCCTCGCCTTCCATTTCAGCAAATCCGATTGTGCAGCCCAGCTTTTTCGACCATCATCGCATCCGGGTACAGCGCCTTTCGTGATCCTCTAACATGCGATCCAAATTCTCCTCTCCTTTTCAGTTTCGCAGCGTCTCCGTGCATCAGCAATGGTCCGACCAAGATCATCAACGGATCATCACGTGCCTCTTCTTCACCTTCCCTTCACCTTCACATCCTCCATGAAAGTATCACCGAAATGAGCAAGATAGCTTTCATCGATGAAATCATCCCTTCTTCATCTTCTTCCATTATAACCCCTCTTTCTCCATGCTTGGTCCAACAATTATAGCTTGGCATGAAACCCTTCAAGCAGATGCATGTGAACAACTCTTGAGGAAGAGTAACCCTTCTCATTCTTACAGATAACACATGGACAGATAACAAAACCCCCGCTTGTTCGCATTAGCCACTACGAGGAAATCTTTCAAACCCGTAGTGAACTCGCCGGAGAGTCGGTTACCGTACATCCATTGCCGATTCATCTGCATTATTATAATATAAAATATATAATTAACCATCTACTAGTAAACTTTGGTGGGAGCATCTGCCCTTTCGTGGATAGAGTTGTTACCGGGTTGATAGTTATATGATTTATATCTACTAGCACAAATGTCCGTGCGTTGCAACGGGAGAAAATAACAGTTCCAATGAACCATAATTGGCCAGATCGAGGAACTATGTCACACGGTCGCTGATGACAAAATAAAAGATGCATTATTTGAGAATCATGACATGGAGCTTAGGACATGGTTACGATCTGGAGTTAATTGATCTAATTGAAAACATTTTTTATGGGAACTTTGGAGCCCGTGTGTTGCAACGGTAAAGAAAAATTGGTCCGTACTAAGATTTAGTGAGAACTATTTATCAAAATACATCCACAATTTATGTGGAATTTAGTCATTGTGAAAATATGTAGAAACATGAATGAAATGTTTTCAGCAGTTATCTTGTTATTTGATTTTGAGCATTGAACTGGATACTTATATTGAGTAAAAACAGATCAAAAAATTACATATCTATGAGAACTTTAAATATACGAATGAATCTTGAAATTCAAGATCACATACTATTTGTAGTTCAAACCTAAATTTTAAACTAATTGGAGTTTATGTTTTTAGGAATAAAAATCTGAACTAAATACTAATGAAATTATTTTATTTGGACTTTGAGTAATTTTTTGATTCCACAAGAAAAGCAGAATATTTAAAATCTTTATTGACCTTCAAAATATTCTAATATTTTTTGGCGAGGATTCAGATACAAATTTGAAACAAACAAAAACAGGAAAAGAAACAAGGGAAAGCTAAAGAGGATCCCCTCCTGCTTGTCGTGGATCAAAAAAACTACAGCCATGTGCTTCGCGTCCTTGTCGCCAAATTTGTTCACGGCGGCGGGGTCGCCGCGGCCTGGAGCACCAACCACGGCCTCGCGGACGGCAGTTTAAATTACATGGGCATGTCCTCAGTCTCGTCCATGTTTAATTTTGACATTAATCCCTTGTCTCTCTTCAGTGAGGTGGACAGCAGCCTAAGGGCATCTCCAGCCGTTGGCCCCCCAGGGGGCGTCTAAAAGCGCCGCCTGGGGGTGAGCCGGCGAAAAAAACGGCCCTGGGGGCGAGTCGTCGCCCAGCCGTCGACCCCCAGGGCCGCTAACAGGCGAGTGCCAAAAAAAATAGAGAGGGCCCGTTCGGCGAAGATATGACGAAGAACGGTTAAATTACGTCCGAACATGGCGAATTTCGGCCAAATTCGCCCATTTTCATTACATTACATTATTAAAACCTAAACTAATCTAAAAAAGAAATGTGCCGAAGTCGTCGGCGCCGTCGCTGCCATCGTCGTCGTCGTCGGCCTTCTCCTCCTTGACGTGGACACCCCGGCTGGACCCGACGTCGCCATGGTGGACTAGCGGCGGCGCGTCGTCGTCGTCGCTGTCGCACAGGACGATGATTCCGCCTTCGTCGCGGCCGCGCCGTCGCTCCGCGAAGCGGCGCAGTTCGGCGCGCTGGCGCTCCTTCGCCTTCTCCCGGCGCGCCTTCTCCATCGCAATGGAGTCCTGGCGCGCCCATTCCAGGACCGCGTCGTCGTCGACGAGTTCCGCCGTCGCCAGCGCCAGGCCTGGCTCCGTCTTCACTGGCACCAGCCCCGGCTCCGTCTTCACCGGCGCTATTCCCGGCTCCGTCTTCGGCTTGACGAAACGCGGAGGAGCCGAGGACAAAGCGCGCCGGCCACCCTCGTGGATGACGACGCCGCGATTGCGCCGACCGAGCGGCGACTCCGACGGCTCGGCCTTGACGGCGAGTAGGGCCGGGGTTCCGGAGGAGTGTGAGGAGGATCGGGAGGATCGGGAGGAGGAAGAAGAGGAGGCTGACCCGAACCGCCTTGGCGCCCATGCCCGCGCGCGCGCGCGCCGCCGGGGTATGCCAACGGCGGGTCATTGCCGCCCTCGAGGTGCGTGAGCACGCCCTCGAGTGTGCGGCCGGGGACGCTCCACCAGAGGTGGCGCCCCTCGCTGTTCTGCCGCCCGGCGACCACGGGCGCGCCGTTGGTGGACGCGAGGCGCTGCTGCTGTCGGCGCTCGAAGTACGCCGCCCAGGCGGCGTGGTTGTCGGCGGCGTACTGGGGGAGGGACCGTTCGGCGTCTGTGAGGGACGCGCGGACGACGTGAACCTCGTCGGCGAATTACTCCGGCTTCGCCGCGGCGTCGGGCAAAGGGGGAATGGGCACCCCCCCGGCGCTGAGCCTCCATCCCGACGGCCCGGCGCGCATGTCCGGCGGCGTCGGGATGTTCGCCTGGAACAGAAGCCAGGATTCCTGGAGGCGAAGCGAACGGCGGCCGAAGCCGTTGGCCGCCGCCTCGTCCCCTGGGAACCGTTCGGCCATGGCGTCGGCGACGGTGCGCGGGAGAGGCAGGGAGAGGGAGGGCTGGACGGTGGCGAGGGGGGCGGGGGCGGGGCTGCTGTGCGAAGCGGAGCGCCGGCTTTTATAGCCGGGGCCGCGCCGTGTGTACGCGTGCGAGGGAGGGGAGGCGTCGGCGCCGCCCCGTGACGCGCCGCCCGTGAAGGAATCAATGGCAAGGCTGACCGGCGGCAGCGTTGCCATTGATTCCCGCAGAACCCGAGGCCGTTGGGGGAAGACGAGGCGCGGGGGTCGCTGACGCAGCTGGCCCGCGGCTTCTTCGCGCCAAAAAAACTCGCCCCGGCGCCCCCGGGCGCCCCCCAGCGCGCCGGGTTCGGGCTGGGTCCGCCGGCGCTGTTTTCGGCCCAAGCCAGCGATTTTCGGCGTCCTGGGGGCGCGACTGGGCCGTTTTTTCGGCGCCGGCGCGAGAAAATCGCCTGGGGAGGCCTTCTTGGGGGCGCGGCTGGAGATGCCCTAAGCCGATTCACCCAAATATCCATCTAGCAGGCAGCTCCTGAGTACTTGAAGTTTGACATGCGTATATAAGCTGGTGCAATCGAACGTAAAAGAGCGAGGTGGGATTATTTAAGAGAACTATTCCTGCATCACCCAAAAAGCATAACCTAGCTCGGGTGGTCGCTGCCATACAGATTTGGTTCCAAGGAGACCGCTGATACTGCGGTCCGCGGTAGGGCAGGGGAGGGTCCATGCCGGTGGAATCGTCGGGGCACACGGCGGACATAAAAATTTACAAAACATTGTCACGTACTTTTATATATTTTTTACTCACTACTGGAGTTAGTGAATCATGAAAATGTATTCAAGGACTAAGACTGAATTCTATACACCAAATATATTTTTCAGGATGAGGATAGCATATACGTGAAGGACTGTTCGTTGTTGAGTCACCATCCCGACGGACGGGTGGGCGGATGGTTCAGAATTCTTCAGATTCAGAAGCCTACAGATAGATAGGACACTGAACATGGTGAGGCAGGCTTCAATTCAAAGATGAACCTAGCCTTCTTTGCTGCCCCACAGTTGAACGCCTGTTCTCCCCATTGAATTTTAGATTTATTACTTCACATTTTCTTTTTGTCTACTATTCTTCGAGCGAACTGGCGTTGCAGAAACTACTATTGATGTATCTTTTGTTAATAAAAACACAAACTGGGCTATGCATGATGAAAGGCCCAAGAATAAAAAGAACAGTTACGGAGCGGCGATGGCCGCCAGGGGTACAAACCATGCCACAGACCTGCTGCACAAGCACTACACGAGCAGGCCATCCACTCATGAATACGGCAGGCGAGTGATGCATAGAAAGACCACAAGGTACTGACAAATGTCTTTTCCATTCCTCCTCTGATTTTTCTTTGAGGTGAATCTCTCTCACCTGGGCTTGTTGGTCGAGGAAAGGGTGTGTGGCCACCAGTACGACATGAAGAGATCTCACTGTGCGTGGTGGAGATGAGCTCGTACTTCCGTCCCGCCTACTGCGAGTGCTGTATGGCGGCCTCGCGCCAGGTCCGGGCCTGCGAAAGAGCAGGAGCAGCACCAACGGTTGAGCACGGAGAGGATCCGCCGAGCAGGAGCATGACCAATGGTTGAAGCACGAAGAGGATCCGTCACCGCATGGGCAGCAATATCGACTCGCTGATCTGCCCCGCCATTGCCTTGGAGGTCTCCCTGCCAGCCATGGAGGCCAGCCCCCACCTGCAAGGACTTCGCGCTGCCGCGCCGGAACCCTCCGTCTCTGCGCCCGGCTCCGGTGAGCTCCTTCCTAGGTCGCCCCCTTCTTCTCTCCCTGCCGCGGATGCCATGAATCCGCCCAGAAAGCCGCGATCTGGCCTTGGTGCGTCAAGTGACGCGGTCCGCGCGCGCGAGACGCGTCGCCGCCGCTGCCGTCCCCATACATCTCCTGGACTTGGGACGGGAAGAAGGCTGCCGGGAAGGTCGAAGATCGAGGGAGAGGGAGGAGCTGGAGACCGCTGCTCCCGGCGTGGAATTTGGCCGCGAACTCCGCGAGGAAGGCATCGGCGCGCCCGCTCGTGCGTGGGAGGATGAAGGGGATCGTGCGTGGGGAGGATGAAGGGGATCGGAGGAGGCCGGCGGCGTGCGGGGTGAGGTGGGCGGGCCGGAGCGCTCGAGGCATAGCTTGGCTGCGTTTTTTTTCCTTCGTACCGGTTTAATTTGACTTGGATGGCGGGTTAGTTCCTAAAAAGCACATGGACCTTTGTGTAAAAACGCCGTGACGGTGAATCCGGAAACCCAATCCGTGCTTTATTATTAGGGAGAGATTTCTATCATCCTTCTAGCGTGCAAGTCACAATGGTGTCAGAGTTGTAATAGATTAATTGCATGCGTATCTCGGATAAGCTCCGGATGATGATTCAAACTCGAACGGTTATTCCTTTGTTTATTTTATTTACTTCGCATATTAGATTTGTCTTAAGTCAAATTTAAAAAATGATCAATCCTATATTAGAAATACCGGATTTGCTAATTTCCATCTAGATGGCAATCAGCAAATCTCATGTCATAATCTCCAACACCATCTGATTTTACGCGAATATTCATGTGGATTTTTTCATCGATTTATGTTTATTATTTGTTTATTATTTGTTTACTTTGTCTTTTCCCATGCGACACACAACTACATTTGCACACCCACATCCTCGCACACAAATGTAGTTAACTTGGCACGTCCGTGTACATGCGCGACACTGTAGTTGCATGTCGCTTGGGTTTGTACCAGATCTGCAAGTTTACTTGGAGTCGGCATGATATTGGTAACCAGTCAGCCGTCATCCACTTGTCAAGTTGATCGATTTCACAACACAATTTTGGTATATCTGATGTATGTATACCGTACTAGAACGGGTCTTTGTTTTACCAGGGGTCTCCATCATAACATGCACTTGGAAGGCTATTTCGCACAATACCACTAGTTCTATTCTATTCTGTGCAGAGAGCTGTCCCAGATCAGCTTTTGCAATCGGCAAAAGTCAAAAACCATTTTTCACAGCAAAATCAGAGTACGTACGTTTGATGATTACATGGAAAATGACTTCTCTGTTATACAAATGAAACCGACTACTGGCTGAGACAGCTTTCCAGCAACTAGGCAGGTCATACATGTACATGCACGTAGCACCTGTAAACTTTGGTGGAAGGGTCTTTTAATAAACGGATGCTTATTCCGAGATACACATACAATAAGTTTGATACAACCATGACTCGATCGTGACTTGCACGCTAGGAGAAGGGAGATAGAGATGGCTAGATACAAATCGTATGGTACTTCCAACGTGTTAACACTAACTACGAACGTTCTAGATGGTTTCACTGGCAGCTTAATGACTCAAACTCTTATTGCGCTCTGTTTTTTTTTTACTTTGCATAATGTATTTATCTTAAACATTTTGTAATGTTTGACCAACTTTCATATTAAAAAGTATTAACATCTACAGTATCAAATAAATACAATGTTGAGATATATTCCATGATAAATCTATGACATTGATCTGGTATTGTAAATCTTGTTTTCCTTATAAACCTGCTTCCAATTCAAAAAGTTTGACTCAAGACAACTATAAGAGCATCTCTAGCAGATCCCTTTTATATTGTGGTACCGGTAAACCACTATAAGGGGAACCTTCTTCCCAAAGTCACCCGACAAGCAGCCGCCCCCCTCCGCGGCCGTTTCCGCCGCTCCATGGCCGTCGGGCCCCGGCGGTGACCTCGAGCCCGCTTCCATGGAGGAACTATTGCGGCCACCCGAGAGCTCAAGGGACGAGATGGCCATTGGGCTCCAGCAGCGACCTCAAGCCCACATCCGTAGCAAAGCTGCCAAGACCACCCGAGAGCTTGAGTAGTGTGATGGTCGTTGGTAATGAAGTGAGGAAGGGCGGGAGACGTCGACCGGCTGGTCGGCGGCGGAGGAGACGGCCAGAATCGTGAGCGGCGACGATGGTGGCGGTTGACGTGGGACTTCCCTCCCGCCAACAGTTTTTTGATATAGGGGGAGCTGAAATTTGGCCTCCAAAATTCTATATCTCGGGAATGAGGTTTTTTGGGGGAATAAATTTTACAGGGTATCGGCCACTTATCGGGATCCTGAATGGACATTTTTTTTCCGATCAAAACCGTAGCGGCGGCTATTTTACAGTTTCGGGCTTTTTATGGGATCGGCTAGACATGCTCTAATATACGAAGTAAACAATCTATCTTGTGCGGTAAACCGTTCCAAAGCAGAAATTGTAATGCCACAAACTTTGCTTGTGGAACTACACGATAAGCCACCGTCTACATGTGCAATTGTGCATTGCTCTGGCACAATGCCCAAGACGACCAAGGCCCACGAAACTGATGTGCGTTTGAAAGGCATGTGATTTCCCCACCCCATTGGCTCCAAATTGCAGGTAGCTCTTGCTTTGCCTCCCCCACCCCCCACCCCGGTCGAGTGCTGCCGCCACACCAGGTCATCGGCTCGGCCGTCGAACATTGACCGGAGTGCGGGGCACCACAAGGAGACGCCGGAGCGTACGGTGGCGCAGGTAGAGGTCGCTGGCAAAGGTGTGGCTGGCACGTCGCTACGGGATGGTTAGAGGAATAAGAGCATCTACAGCCGGGCTTTCCATACCCATTCCAAACGGCCGGACGTGCTTGGACGGAAAAACGTCACCAAACCGATTTCCCGTATCCGGTCCAAAGTCCCGGACTGACCAACACTCCCCATATTCAGCCCAAATCTGGGACGGATATGGAGACTCCCGGACACGTTCGCCATGTCGGATCCAGCCCACCCAACCCCACATAAAATGGCCCATATCCGCATTTCTGCCGAAACCCTAGTTGCATTCCACTCCACTCTGTTCTCCTTCATGCCACTCCCTCCGCCCACAAGCTCCCATCCGGCGAGGTCATACCTTCTCCGGCATGGCAAGCAGTGAATCGAGTTTAACACCTCCAGATCTGTTGACCCCGAACTCATCCCATGCGACTCCGAGGAAGAGATGATCGTCTGCCTTGCGCTTCGCCGCTCCTGGGAGGAGGCCGCTCGGCGGAAGCGCTCGGACTCCTTCCATCAGGAATCTATTGTGTTTGCCCAATGGGGCATGGATCCGGCACTCGATGTGCCGCAGCTGCCTCACCAGAGGCGGTGCAGTCCGTCTGGTGTCTGAATGCGCCGATGTATGCGCAACCGCTTCGTTGGCGCGCATATATGGAAGAGGTGAACGCGTGGGTGTCCGTCCACGCAGATATGGTGTGGCGTGCCCACGGTGCTAGGAAGCGCGTGCGGGAGGCATTGGCAGCCCTCGACGCAACAGACGTTGGTGACGCGGAGTCGCATTCTCTGGCGCCCCGTATGGTGCACGGCCAGATCGGGTGCCGCAACCGCGTCATGGCGGACATCGCGGGGTCCTCCAAAGATGGATCCATCATCGATCTCACTTCCACCGGCACCATGAAGGTTCTGGACTCCAAGGAGGAAGAGTAGGGCATGCGAGACGGCGGCGCCTTGACTTCCATGAACCGATTTGTGTCTCATGTCCTACTCTACGTCGCTGGTGACCGGAATAACACTTCGAGGGGCACATTAGGCCGCTGGACATGGGCACAACGAAGCTAGACGGGCTCCGCTTTACATTTCACTTGCATGTACTAATAAGGATTTGAGGATTACAAATGATGTTTGTGGTTGTGGAATCAATTTTATGTGTGTTGTCCGGTCAATTTCCACGGACGCGTCCGCGGGCGTATATGGGCTCATTTAGCTACTTGTGATTGTAGATGCTCTAAGAACATAGGTATAACACACACAAAAATTGTGAATCACACCGATGAGTAGGCTCCCCATGGCGGGATAAATAGAAAGGTTACATTTTCTTAGTAAAGATGAAAAAAGGATATCTTATGTATTAACAAAAAAATAATAGCTAGTACAATAAAAAGGTAACAAGACACAAAAGTGATTCTGAGGTTGATGCGCTGGGGGTCAGGGTGCTCGACAATTTGTGTGCGGATCTTATGCCGCCCATTCCTGAGGCGGATGTAGAGGATGATTCTACTGAGATGGTTATGGCTAGACCTTCTGAGACTGGTTGTGAGGACCGGTTGCAGAGTCAAAATGTATCTAAACGCAAGTGGAAATGGAAGGTGTACCCGGTGTCCGCGGTGCGTAGGAGTGCTAGGATTCGTACGGCTAAAAAATTCCATGATGAACTATGAAAGGAATCTTTTGGAATAGCAGAGGTCTAAAGGACTTGGCTAAAAGAAGGTTTCTTGCTGAGGCGTTTGTCGAGCATCGTTTAGATTTTATCGCTCTATCGGAGACCGGGAGAGAATTTTGCGCCACAATTTCTGAATACTTTGTCGGGAGGTATTGATTTTGATTGGCATTGCCTGCCACCGAGAGGGAGATTGGGTGGAATCTTACTCGGCGTTAGATGCGAAGCGCTGGAGGTTCGAAGTGTGGTTATGGGTGACTTTGCAGTCAAGTTTCGGGTGCGTTCGAAGGAAGATGAGTTTAATTGGGCTTTGGTTGCGGTATATGGTGCCGCACAGCCCGAACTCAAGCCCGAGTTCTTGGCTGATCTCGTTCGGATTTGCGGTTCCGAGCAGCTTCCTATCTTGGTGGGGGGTGATTTCAATATAATTAGAAGACGTGAGGATAAGAATAATGATAACTTTGACGGTAGATGGTCGCTCATGTTCAATACTATCATTGAAAGTCTGGACCTGAGAGAAATTGAGCTCTCGGGTAGAAAATTCACCTGGGCTAACGCGCTGCCAAATCCGACATATGAGAAGTTGGATCGAGTGTTGGCTAGTGTCGATTGGGAACAGAAGTTCCCGCTAGTAACAGTGCAGGCTTTATCCCGTGGAATTTCTGACCACACACCGTTATTTGTGGACTCTGGTGAGGCCACCCACCTGGGAAACAAAAACGCGTTCTCCTTTGAGCTGGCTTGGTTTGAACGAAAAGGCTTCCTTGATCTCATGGCCAGAGAGTGGGCTAAGGATTCAGGAGGGAAGACTGCGCTTCAGCCCTGGCAGAATAAGATTAGGCATTTGAGGAGTTTCCTGCGTGGGTGGGCTAAGCATCTTAGCGGGATTTATAAGGTCGAAAAGGAAAGGCTCCTTTCCCTTATTCAGTCCCTAGATGGAAAAGCAGAAACCACGGTGCTGCCAGCCACGGAGCTTCATGCCAAGCTTGACGCGGAGATGAGGCTGAAAGAACTTCTTCGAGAAGAGGAATTGAAGTGGGTGTTGCGGGCCAAGGTCCGGCGAGTAGTCCAGGGTGATGCGAACACTCAATTCTTTCACATGATCGCTAATGATAAACATAGAAAGAAGAGGATCTTTCAGCTTGAGCAAGATGAAGGAACAATTTTAGGACAGGAAAACCTAAAACTGTACATTACAGAGTATTACAAGCAGCTGTTTGGCCCTCCAGAAGAGAGCTGTGTGTCTCTGGATGAGTCCAGGATTGAGGATGTTCCTCAACTCACAACGATGGAGAATGATATTCTTGCGGCTCCTTTCTCTGAGAAAGAGGTGTTTGAGTCCATCTCGCAAATGAAAAATAACAAGGCGTCGGGCCTGTCGTGGTAACGATTCCGACAATAGAAAGGGGGTAGGGTAAAGGAGCATGATCTATCGAGATGCATATGGGTGACACGGTGGTTTTAGCGAGTTCGGGCCTCTCACAATGGAGATAACAACCCTACGTCTCGTGCTCCGGAGAGGCTTTGTTTTATCTTAGTATGTATCCGGGGATTACAATGTGTGTGTGTGAGAGAGAGAGGAACGGATCCCCATGCCTGAGCTAAGCCCGGAGACCAGAGAGAGAGAGAGAGAGGTGGAAGCAAGAACCCCCTTGTCTAGTGGTGGGGGGTGGCTTATATAGAGTGCGCCACCCCCTCACCTCCTATGTTACAAAGTGGAGCATCAATTCCATAATACCTGCCCACTACAAAACCGTCATGCTGACTATTGGTCTTCGCATACCCGAGTGAGTTACACTGCCGAGTGGAATGAGCTCGTCGAGTGGAGTGCTGTGCTCCGAGTGGTTGTTGCCGTCCGAGTGACTTTCAAGTTGCGGTACGTCTGGACGGCGATCTGGCCCAGGGGCCCAGTACAAAGTGTATGGTGTCCATGGGTAGGGTCTTTAGGTTAGGCCTATTACCCTACCCCTAATACATGTCCTCGTCATTAGCCCCCGAATCGGTCGAGGTTGAGCGGGTCGAGTTGAGATGAATTCCCAGATGAGTCGAGTGCTACGGAGGCACTTATGAACTTCCTCTGGTCACCCGGTGGTCTTATCTCCGCATGTTGCCTTGACGGATTCCAGACTGCACGGTGTCCGAGTGAAATGAGCTCAATCGGGTCCACGGAGGAGCGTTGAACTCACCTTATAGCAATTTTTTTGGAGTGATTTGGAGCTGGTCCTGCATCGAGTAACTGATTACTCAGAAATTCTTCACGCCTGGAACGTGTCTCTTTTTTTTCTTGTTTGGCCGTCACTCGGACCGGGCGGACCGTTCCGAGTGGATACCATTCCAGTGGGGGCACGCTGAGTGCACCCACTGGGTGTAGTCCCCGAGACTGCCGTCGACTGCGGGCAGTCGGCGGGAGTCTTAGAGCCCGTATTATTTTTTTGTTGTTGTTTGGCCGTCACTCGGACCGGGCGGACCGTTCCGAGTGGACACCAACAGTCGGCGGGAGTCTTAGAGTCTGTCTTTTTTTTGTTGTTCATCACTCGGACTGGTCAGGCCGTACCGAGTGGAGATTACTCCAGTGGGTGCACGCTGAGTGCACCCACTGGGTGTAGTCCCCGAGATCGCCGTCGACTGCGGGCAGTCGGAGGAGGTCTGAGAAAACTAAAAATCTTCTTAGCTGGTACCAGTCGAACTTGTTCCTCTCCGACTCGGAGGTCGAGTAGTACTTGAGGATCTGGTACTGGTCTAGCTTGTTTCTCCTCGACTCAGAAGTCGAGTAGTACTTGAGTGATCCGGAGGTAGCCCTCGAGTGATGCTCGAAAGAGGTAAGCTCGCTACAGAATGTGATATGAGGTTTGATCTTATGAGTAACCTAGTCGTTCCCATGTTGGGGGTGTAGAGGTGAGGACATGTCCAACTGATGGTGACGCGCGGGGCGGCCGAGGGGCGAGGACGTGTATAACCGAGTGGCAATGCGCGGGGCGGCCAAGTGGCGAGGACGTGTATTACCGAGTGGCGGCGCGCGGGGCGGCTGAGTGGTGAAGACGTGCAAAACCGAGTGGCGACGCGCGGGGCGGCCGAGTGGTGAAGATGCGCACAACCGAGTGGCGACGCGTGGGGCGGCCGAGTGGTGAAGACGCGCACAACCGAGTGGCGACGCGCAGGGCGGCCGAGTGGTGAAGACGTGTAGAACCGAGTGGCGACGCGCGGAGCGGCCGAGTGGTGAAGACGTGCAGAACCGAGTGGCGACGTGCGGGGCAGTCGAGGCGTGAAGATGTGCACAACCGAGTGATGCTATGCAAGGTGGCCGAGTGAAGGACTAAGTGTCTAGCCAAGTGGCAAAAATGGTCCTTGAAGGAGTTAGCCAGATGCTTTCGAAGCTGATGTAGCGACAAGGTCGGTGTAGTGTGGCTGTGGCGCAACAAGACCGGTGCGACAACTGAATTTGAGTAGGAACGAAGATGGCACGCAGAGTGTCTGGGTGATTATGAAATTTGTCAAAGTGACGGATCGAATGTACTTGTTGAAGTGAAGGGTCTGATTGGTGATGAAGTACTCGACCACTTAGGAGAGTGTCATTCAAAATGAGATACAGCCCCCGAGTGCGGCGTAGCCCCCGAGCATACTACAGGCTTCGACAACGAACATGTCAGAATACGAGAAATATAGTTTTGAATGTATGATTTGCAATTCATCGAGTCGGACTTGGATAAAGATGAGGAGAAGCTTCCGAGTGATGCTCGAAAGAGGCAAACTTGCAAAAGAGTGAAGTGTGAAGTTTAATTATGAAAGAGACTTATCTGTCTCATGCCCGACGAGGTCTATATCATTGATACGATGAAGAGAGTTCCACAGAGGGGTTGGCCGGATGTGTTTGAAGTCAACAGAGCGACAAGGTCGGTGTTGTGGTGCACTGGGACCGGTATGGTGACCGAGTGCGAGCAGCAATGAAGTTGGCACATAGGGCTGGTGAGTGATCGCGTAACTTGTGTAAACAATGGCAAAAGCCAATGAAATAATTTCTGGAGGAAATTTGATGTGCGCTTGAAATGATTTGTGTGAATAACACCCATAGACACCCACTGGGAGTGCAAGGGGCTTGTTGGTTAACCATCAAGAGTCTGAAAGAGCGAAGGATCCGTTCGAACTTGTCGAAGCGACGGACCCGACTGAACTCATTGGAATACTGGCTCAGATAAAACAGAAGTGTAGTGTTTCGACTGAGTTGCAGCCCCGGAGGACCGATGCAAACTCGAAATGAAGAACGACACATGGTGTTCGTGAATGATGTATGCAAAAAAATGGAAGTTGGACTTGGGAGTCACATAAACAGTACTAAGCAAGTACGTGAAAATAAGCAACCGAGCGTAGAGGTACGCTCGGTGGCGTGGCCTCCAAGTGAACGTGATGTGTGAATTACGGAATACTCCGGAAGACGAAAATAACATAATGTAAAATGACTTAGCTGTCTGAAGGCGCGTGGGGCGGTCGAGTGGTGATGAGGTGATCAACCGAGTGGCGACGCGCGGGATGGCCGACTGGTGATGAGGTGACCAACCGAGTGGCGACGCTCGGGGCGGCCGAGTGGTGATGAGGTGACCAACCGATGGCAACGCGCGGGGCGGCCCAGTGGTTATGAGGTGACCAACCGATGGCAACGCGCGGGGCGGCCCAGTGGTTATGAGGTGACCAACCGATGGCAACGCGCGGAGCGGCCGAGTGGTGATGAGGTGACCAACCGAGTGGCAACGCGCGGGGTGGCCCAGTGGTTATGAGGTGACCAACCGAGAGGCGACGCGCGGAGCGGCCGAGTGGTGATGAGGTGACCAACCGAGTGGCGACGTGCGGAGCGGCCGAGTGGTCATGAGGTGACCAACCGAGTGGCGACGCGCGGGGCGGCCCAGTGGTTATCAGGTGACCAACCTGGTGGCGACGCGCGGAGCGGCCGAGTGGTTATGAGGTGACCAACCGAGTGGCGACGCGCGGGGCGGCCCAGTGGTTATGAGGTGACCAACCGAGTGGCGACGCGCGGGGCGGCCCAGTGGTTATGAGGTGACCAACCTGATGGCGATGCGCGGGGCGGCTGAGTGGTGTTTTTAAACTTAGGCGAGTACTGGACTGCAGCTAAGCCCTCCGAGTGGGAGGGTTGCTCTCCACTCTGTAGGATTTTCAAACTTAGGCGAGTACTGGACTGCAGCTAAGCCCCCGAGTGGGAGGGTTGCTCTCCACTCGGTAAGATTTTTTGAAACTTAGGCGAGTATTGGACTGCAGCTAAGCCCCCGAGTGGGAGGGTTGCTCTCCACTCGGTAGGATTTTTTGAAACTTAGGCAAGTACTGGACTGCAGCTAAGCCCTCGAGTGGGAGGGTTGCTCTCCACTCGGTAGGATTTTTTGAAACTTAGGCGAGTACTGGACTGCAGCTAAGCCCCCGAGTGGGAGGGTTGCTCTCCACTCGGTAGGATTTTTTGAAACTTAGGCGAGTACTGGGCTGCAGCTAAGCCCCCGAGTGGGAGGGTTGCTCTTCACTCGGTAAGATTTTTTGAAACTTAGGCGAGTACTGGACTGCAGCTAAGCCCCCGAGTGGGAGGGTTGCTCTCCACTCGGTAGGATTTTTTTGAAACTTAGGCAAGTACCGGACTGCAGCTAAGCCCCCGAGTGGGAGGGTTGCTCTCCACTCGGTAGGATTTTTTGAAACTTAGGCAAGACGGATTCGCAACTAAGTCCCCGAGTGGGAGGGTTGCTCTCCACTTGGCAGGATTTTTTGAAACTTAGGCGAGACGGATTCGCAACTAAGTCACCCACTGGGGGATTTAGAGCATATAAAAAAGAATAACAATCATTTATGAGATTGTAAAAACTGTGTTGCGGGCTGACCGAGTGGTGATGAGGTGACCAACCGATGACAACGCGCGGGACGGCCGAGTGGTGATGAGGTGACCAACCAAGTGGCGACGCGCGGGGCAGCCGACTGAAGTAGACGCATCCCGCGGCATGGCGACGCACGGGGCGGCCAAGTGATGAAGATGCTTGCCGCGGAGTGATGTTGCGCGGGGCGTCCGAGTGATGTAGACACGTCCCGCAGAGTGGCGACACACGGAGCGTCCGAGTGAAGTAGACACGTCCCGTGGAGTGGCGATGCGCGGGGCGTCCGAGTGAAGTAGATGCGTCCCGCGGAGTGGCGACGCGCGGGGCGTCGGAGTGAAGTAGAGTCCCGCGGAGTGGCGACGCATGGGGCGTTGGAGTGAAGTAGACTCGTCCCGCGGAGTGGCGACACACTAGGTGTCCGAGTGAATTTGGGTCCGTTGCCGAGTGAACTTGAGTCTATGTCCGCGTGGATTCATCGGTGTGAACTCTGATTGAATCTGGTTCGCAGCTATCCGATTGAAGATCCATCGGGTGACCCTGCAAGTTAGCACTAGCAAATACGGCCATGAAGTTAAAGGCGGCTAGTCATACATGCATGCATGCATGAATTAACTAGCGCGGAATCTGGGGAAGCTATGGAAACGGCCTGGTTCTGGCCGCAGCAATTAAGTGGCGTTAGTAACTGCCGTCAATTGGCCGGTTAATAAGGCGATTACCTTAACGAAGCGATCGATCCATGCTTAACGGAATTATGAGACCGACGTTATTTAGGCATGCTCTTAATGATTGCCGGTGGAGCCGTGTTACCTGCGTACATGTGGGAGTTGTCCTTCCGTTCCTTTTTTCCTGCATGCAGTTATCACTCATTAAATGGCATACGTTATGGGAGGCGGACAAATGGCTCTCGGCGACGCTGCACCCTGATATCTGTGTCATTGAGTTCCTGTGATGGCATGGCTGCATTAAAGGCACAATGAATTTGCTACTAGTTACGGATACATATCAAATACTCGATGATACACTGTGACTCTTGTCCTCTGCATGTAGAGTCAATATTCTCAATAAATGTCACATGTGTTTGCATGTAAAAAAGTGCGGGTGTCAGTTATAAACATAGCAATTAATACCACATTTGCTGTTGGATGGAGATGAATAATTTATGTTAGATAATTTTCTTTTAAAAGTAAAACCATTAAGTGAGAAGTTGATGCTTACACAAACATGAGTTAAGCTCCTTTGAGCGGATTTGTCTCCCAGATAAACCAAACACGATAAGTTCTAAACCCTATTATCTATTAAGGCATATTGATCCAAGTATTGTTCTTCTTCTTGATGACTTTGATCTTATGCGGCGTATAGGGCATCCAGTGTTAGTTCATTAGTGACAGAACTATGTAGTACTAAACTGCTAATGAATGATTGTGGCCGGAGTTTAGTGTGCTGGGAAAGAAATGTTACCGCGTGAGTAGTAAATGGAGTGTGCGACCAAAGGTTTGCAGTTAGAGCACGTACATGTGATAGATGCATGGTGGGACCAGAGTTAGAGCACATACATGTGATAGATGCATGGTGACACCAGAGTTAGAGCATGTACATTAAATTCTCAACTTTTTAGAACAGGATAATACCTGAGATTATTCTTAGAGCCACTCCATAGAAAAGGTCTATAGAAAAAATTAGTCAAGTTCAGAATTGATTGCTGAGGTTTGTTGTTTAAGAATTTTTTATATGTTTAGCGCTAGTCTTGTATGCATGGAGTAGCTCTGAGAAGAAATCATTGAAGAGAGTGCATCATTCTGTAGCATCTTCTCTAATCAAAAGCAGTAAGAGTGCACTTGAACTATTAAAATTTCAAAGAAATATACAATGAACAAGTACGTAGCAACTTTTGCGCGGTGTGGTAAAAAATAAAGGAGAGGAACAGCTAGGCTCTCGTAAATGGTGCACTCAATCACCTGACAAGTCGGTTGTCACGGTGTGTTAATTCGCCTGTAAAGACCCAAAACGAACATGTGAATGGCTGCATCAGGATGACTTCATTGATAGCTTAATGAGTTTCTAGTTTTTTGGTGCTCTTCTGTGGTGTGCATACAAAGTCAATAGTCCTAATTAATGAGCCCAACTTTTGCATGCAAGAAAGTTAACGTGTTGTCCTTGCTCTGCAAACACAGTTATGTCAGAGTATGATGCGGCTCAATAAATGAATGCAAAATAGCTCCTTGTAGTGTAATTACGTCAATTCATCTTCACTAGAGCATGAAGATGAATCATTAAATGCGGCTACGTTGCACTGATAAACCAGGCATGTGACTAATAACGTATTAGACTTTTAGAGGAAATTTTTTGAGATTAGTACAATTAAATTGTTTAGAATTATTATCATGAAGTTCTCGGGTTTCACTAAAAAATAGAAATACTTAAGTTCATTGAATGTGTACCTTAAATTTTCCTAGATTGGAATTCTCTGTTTCTATTTTAAAATTTAATAGTTATGAAATCCGTTGTTTTAGTTATCCCAGGATAAGATTCTCAATTTTTATAGAAGACACATAACTTGATGGATGGTATTATAGTTCTAAAACTGATAAAAAAATATAAATTTGTGAAAAATATTTTCAAAGTTAAGATAATATTGCAACTATAAACTTGGTACAAACTGAATATTAGATGTGTTATCTAATGCAATACGCACTGTTCCCTAAAATCCGCATGCATGTAGGGCCGATGTCAGATGTTAGTCCAGCCACCCACATCTAGATGCATTTATTCCCAGTCAGAGATCATTAAGAGTATGGAAGAATACATACCCTATACCTTTCCTAAAAGAAATCATACATCAAATTAAACTCATGAATACATGCATACTAATATAGTGGTACAGATCCCTATGCTTATTTAATGGTGAGATATCAGGAAGGTGAGTCCGCAGGTGCTCCTAGGCATTTTTGATACGTTATGCATGTACTTACCAGACGTTTATTCCCTTAATCCCGCACGGTCGTCGCTTGAGGGTCGAGGCTGCTTCGAAGGTCGCCGCCGCAGCGCGCCCTCCACCACAGAGAGTCAGAGATTGTCGCAGCGATCGCACCGAGGTAACAGCGATCTTGCTGCCGCTGCGCCATCATGGAGGTCGCCGGCGAGCAGCCGAGAACGCGAGGCCGGAGCCGACGGCGAGGTGAACGGTGACGACGGTCATGCGTATGGCTCAACGACGAGGTTGGAAACGATGATGACGCCGACGCCGCTGGCAATCATTAAGCCTCATCCGAGTGCTCTCGCCCGTCCGAGTGAACCATAGCCGTCGCTATGGAGGTGCGCTGTAGATGATGCAGCGACGCGATACCATGTTGGAGCCGGGCGGCGGACGAAGAGGTCCACTTGGTGCATGGCTGGTCCATGTTAACTAGGCATAATTGCTTGGCTAGCCAACGCATGGAAGGAGTATCTCACGTCCAGACCATGCATGTAGAATCTGCATGTAAGAGGCATTAATTAGCGCTAATTAAAAAAAGGCATTACCGTTCGTGCATGGAAGGAGTTGGTCCCACGTCCAACGCATTGAAGGCGTTGCCCCAAGTCCAGAACCTGCATGCAAATGGCGTCAGTGCTAATTAAGTCGAAATTGAAGCATGGAAGGAGAGTTGTGGAGGCAGGCCGGAGTAGAGCTCTGCTGCGGTGGAAACGGCCGGTCTGGCGGGAACCAGACGGCGGCCGAGAGGTGGCGATGAGGAGGATGAGCAGCTGGCCGCTGTCCAGTCGCGGGCCGGCGCAGCCAAGGGCGAGGCCAGCGCGAGCGTTGGTTGCTGTATTTCACTGAGGAGCCGGGTCGACCGGACCACTGGTAGACGCGTTCAACCGGTCGGGGAACCATGCCGAGCATTAGCGGCGGTGCGTGTGTGCGCGCTCGACGATGGCGTCACCCATGAGTACGCCAGAAGATGGCGGGCGGACGACGACGCTTCATCATCCGGGAGCCGAGCCGCCAAGCGGAAGAAAGGGAGGCGTCCTTTTGTATGAGCTCGTGTGCATACAGAAAAAGAACAAACCATAGTTAGATCATTGCAGTCTTTGATTGTAAAGAGGACAAGTTGAGATGAGCAACTCCCTGATCCTTTTGTTTGTACGAATGGCGTGATGACCAGAACTCCAGCAGCCAGTTTATCTGGTGATGGTAGTTGATACGCTGCCGAAGATTGAAGAAAAAACCATTTGCACCATGGCTCGATAGACGCCATGCCCCACGGTGGGCGCCAACTGTCGTGGTAATGATTCCGACAATAGAAAGGGGGTAGGGTAAAGGAGCATGATCTATCGAGATGCATATGGGTGACACGGTGGTTTTAGCGAGTTCGGGCCTCTCACGATGGAGATAACAACCCTACGTCTCGTGCTCCGGAGAGGCTTTGTTTTATCTTAGTATGTATCCGGGGATTACAATGTGTGTGTGTGAGAGAGAGAGGAACGGATCCCCATGCCTGAGCTAAGTCTGGAGACCAGAGAGGGAGAGAGAGAGGTGGAAGCAAGAACCCCCTTGTCTAGTGGTGGGGGGTGGCTTATATAGAGTGCGCCACCCCCTCACCTCCTATGTTACAAAGTGGAGCATCAATGCCATAATACCTGCCCACTACAAAACCGTCATGCTGACTATTGGTCTTCGCATATCCGAGTGAGTTACACTGCCGAGTGGAATGAGCTCGTCGAGTGGAGTGCTGTGCTCCGAGTGGTTGTTGCCGTCCGAGTGACTTTCAAGTTGCGGTACGTCTGGACGGCGATCTGGCCCAGGGGCCCAGTACAAAGTGTATGGTGTCCATGGGTAGGGTCTTTAGGTTAGGCCTGTTACCCTACCCCTAATACATGTCCTCGTCAGGGCCCCGATGGATTTCCAGCGGAGTTTTATAAAAAGTGCTAGCGTATCATTAAAGGGGATCTGTTGCCTTTGTTCAATGATCTCTTCTCTGGGCAGCTTCAGCTTTTTCAGCTGAATTTTGGAACGATAACCCTTCTTCCTAAGAAAACATAGGCTGTGAGAATTGAGCAATTCAGGCCCATCTGTCTTTTTAATGTCAGTTCCACATTCACCAAGGTCGGGACTAATAGGCTCACACAGATCGCGCATGCTGTGGTGCAGCCTACCCAAACTGCTTTCATGCCGGACAGGAACATCCTTGAAGGGGTTGTGGTCCTTCATGAAACGCTCCATGAAATCCACACGAAAAAGCTGGATGGGGTTGTTTTTAAAGTGGATTTCAAGAAAGCGTACGACAAAGTCAAATGGCCCTTCCTTCAACAGGCCTTACGCATGAAGGGTTTTGATGAAGCTTGGCGACGCCAGGTAGAATCCTTTACGCAAAAAGGAGTGTTGGAATTAAAGTGAGTGATGATATAGGTCATCATTTCCAGACACACAAAGGCCTGAGGCAAGGTGATCCAATGTCCCATATTTTGTTCATCATTGTGGTTGACATGTTGGCAATTCTCGTAGGTAGGGCAAAGGAGGCCGGTCAGGTGGGTGGCTTTGTGCCTCACCTAGTTGATGGGGGTGTGTCCATTCTACAGTACGCTGATGATACAAGCATCTTTATGGAGCATGACTTGGCAAAAGCGAGAAATATGAAGCTGGTGTTATGCTTATTTGAACAATTGACCGGATTAAAGATTAACTTTCATAAAAGCGAGTTGTTCTGCTTTGGTAGAGCCAAGGAGGAATAAGAGGCTTATATGCAATTTTTTGGATGTGAATTAGGGGCTTTACCTTTTACTTACCTAGGTATACCCATTCACCATCGTAAGCTAACAAACAGAGAGTGGAAATGCATCGAAGATCGGTTTGAGAAGAAACTTAGTTGCTGGAAGGGCAAACTTATGTCTTATGGAGGCCGGTAGATTCTTATTAATTCGGTGCTCACGATGTATGCCGATGTTCCTACTATCTTTCTTTGAAGTTCCAGTTGGGGTTAGGAAAAGGCTAGACTTCTACCGATCAAGATTTTTTTGGCAGAGTGATGAACTAAAGAGAAAGTATCGACTCGCCAAGTGGGATATCATTTGTAGACCAAAGGACCAAGGGGGTCTGGGTATTGAGAATCTTGAGGTCAAGAACAGATGCATGCTCAGTAAGTGGCTATATAAGCTATCAGTTGAGACTGGCGCAACATGGGTGCAGATTCTCCGTAACAAGTATATGCAGTCCAAGACTTTGTTACAGGTGACGGTGAGACCAACTGATTCGCCGTTTCGGAAGGGGCTTATGAGAGTTAAGGCAGCCTTCTTTAATAGAACAAAGTTTATAGTCGGTGATGGCAACAATACCCGTTTCTGGGAGGACACTTGGCTTGGTGATACACCATTGGCGCTCCAGTACCCGTCCCTGTATCGTATTGTTCAGTGACGTGATGCGCTAGTTGCAACGATTATGCAGTCCATTCCCCTTAATATCCAGTTTCGGAGGGTGCTTGTTGGTGATAGATGGGAAGCATGGCTTCATTTGGTGAGTAGACTGATGGATGTTCAGCTAGCTCATCAGCCCGATCAGTTGTGTTGAAAACTTACTAGGTCTGGACAATTTACGGTTAAGTCGATGTGCATCGATGTTATTAACTCGAGTGTTCATTCCTAGCTTCAAACATGTTTGCAAAGTAAAAGTTCCTTTGAAAATTCAAATGTTTATGTGGTTTGTACATAAACAAGTCATTTTAACAAAAGACAACTTGGTTAAGCGCAATTGGACAGAATCTACTAGATGTAGTTTCTGTGATCGGGACAAGACCATTAAGCACCTCTTATTTGAGTGCCCGTTGGCGAGAATTTTGTGGCGCACCGTGCAAACTGCCTTTAACATTACTCCTCCGAGTTCGGTCGGTACGTTATTTGGAACGTGGCTTGATGGGATAGAGTCCGATACAGCTAGACACATTCGTGTAGGAGTATGTGTGTTGTTATGGGCAGTTTGGAATTGCAGAAATGATTTGGTTTTAACAGAACAACTGTTGGGGAACGTTGCAGAAAATTAAAAATTTTCCTACGGTTTCACCAAGATCCATCTATGAGTTCATCTAAGCAACGAGTAATGGGAGAGAGTTTGCATCTACATACCACTTGTAGATTGCGTGCGGAAGCTTGCAAGGTGATGATGGAGTCGTACTCGACGTGATTCAGATCACCGATGTCCAAGTGCTGAACGGACAGCACCTCCGCGTTCAACACACGTACGGGACGGGAGACGTCTCCTCCTTCTTGATCCAGCAAGGGGAAGGAGAGGTTGATGATGATCCAGCAGCACGACGGCGTGGTGGTGGATGCAGCAGAACTCCGGCAGGGCTTCGCCAAGCGACTACGGGAGGAGGACGAGGTGTAGCAGGCGGAGGGAGGCGCCAAGCACAAGGGTACCGCAGCCCCCCTCCCTCCCCCCTTTATATAGGCCTCGGGGGGGCGCCGGCCCCTGGAGATCCAATCTCCAAGGGGGGCGGCGGCCAAGGGGGTGGAGTGCCCCCCAAGCCATGTGGGGCGCCCCCCACCCCTAGGGTTTCAACCCTAGGCGCAGGGGGTGGGCTTAGGGGGGCGCACAAGCCCACTATGGGCTGGTTCCCCTCCCACTTCAGCCCATGGAGCCCTCCAGGATGGGTGGCCCCACCCGGTGGACCCCCGGGACCCTTCCGGTGGTCCCGGTACAATACCGGGTGACCCCGAAACTTTCCCGATGGCCGAAATACCACTTCCTATATATTATTCTTTACCTCCGGACCATTCCGAAACTCCTCGTGACGTCCGGGATCTCATCCGGGACTCCGAACAACATTCGGTATGCTGCATACTCATATTCATACAACCCTAGCGTCACCGAACCTTAAGTGTGTGGACCCTACGGGTTCGGGAGACACGCAGACATGACCGAGACGACTCTCGGGCAATAACCAACAGCGGGATCTGGATACCCATGTTGTCTCCCACATGCTCCTCGATGATTTCATCGGTTGAACCACGATGTCGAGGATTCGATCAAAACCCTGTATACAATTCCCTTTGTCAATCGGTACGTTACTTGCCCGAGAATCGATCGTCGGTATCCCAATACCTTGTTCAGTCTCGTTACCGGCAAGTCACTTTACTCGTACCGTAATGCATGATCCCATGGCCAACACCTTGGTCACCTTCATTATGATGATGCATTACCGAGTGGGCCCAGAGATACCTCTCCGTCATACGGAGTGACAAATCCCAGTCTCGATCTGTGTCAACCCAACAGATACTTTCGGAGATACCTGTAATGCAACTTTATAGTCACCCAGTTACGTTGTGACGTTTGATACACCCAAGGCACTCCTACGGTATCCGGGAGTTACTCGATCTCATGGTCGAAGGAAGAGATACTTGACATTGGCAAAGCTCTAGCAAACGAACCACACGATCTTTATGCTATGCTTAGGATTGGGTCTTGTCCATCACATCATTCTCCTAATGATGTGATCCCGTTATCAACGACATCCAATGTCCATAGTCAGGAAACCATGACTATCTGTTGATCACAACGAGCTAGTCAACTAGAGGCTCACTAGGGACATATTGTGGTCTATGTGTTCACACGTGTATTACGATTTCCGGATAATACAGTTATAGCATGAACAAAAGACAATTATCATGAACAATGAAATATAATAATACTTTTATTATTGCCTCTAGGGCATATTTCCAACAGTCTCCCACTTGCACTAGAGTCACCAATCTAGTTACATTGTGATGAATCGAACACCCATAGAGTTCTGGTGTTGATCATGTTTCGCTCGCGAGAGAGGTTTACTCAACGGATCTGCGACATTCACATCCGTATGTACTTTGCAAATCTCTATGTCTCCATCTTGAACATTTTCACGGATGGAGTTGAAACGACGCTTGATGTGCCTGGTCTTCTTGTGAAACCTGGGCTCCTTGGCAAGGGCAATAGCTCCATTGTTGTCACAGAAGAGTTTGATCGGCCCCGACGCATTGGGTATGACTCCTAGGTCGGTGATGAAGTCCTTCACCCATATCGCTTCATGTGCTGCCTTCGAGGCTGCCATGTACTCCGCTTCACTCGTAGATCCCGCCACGACGCTCTGCTTGCAGCTGCACCAGCTTACTGCTCCACCATTCAACATATACACGTATCTGGTTTGTGACTTAGAGTCATCCAGATCTGAGTCGGCTAAGCGTCGACGTAACCCTTCTGACGAGCTCTTCGTCTCCTCCATAAACGAGAAACATGTCCTTTGTCCTTTTCAAGTACTTGAGGATATTCTTGACCGCTGTCCAGTGTTCCTTGCCGGGATTACTTTGGTATCTTGCTACCAAATTTACGGCAAGGTTTACATCAGTCCAGTACACAGATGGCATACATAATAGATCCTATGGCTGAAGCATAGGGATGACACTCATCTCTTCTTTATCTTTTGCCGTGGTCGGTGACTGAGCTGAGCTCAATCTCACACCTTGTAACATAGGCAAGAACCCCTTCTTGGACTGATCCATTTTGAACCTCTTCAAAATCTTATCAAGGTATGTGCTTTGTGAAAGACCTATGAGGCGTCTCGATCTGTCTCTATAGATCTTGATGCCTAATATATAAGCAGCTTCTCCAAGGTCCTTCATTGAAAAACACTTATTCAAGTAGGCCTTAATGCTGTCCAGAAGTTTTGTATCATTTCCCATCAAGAGTATGTCATCTACATATAATAGGAGAAATGCTACAAAGCTCCCACTCACTTTCTTGTAAACGCAGGCTTCTCCATAAGTCTGCATAAACCCAAACGCTTTGATCATCTCATCAAAGCGAATGTTCCAACTCCGAGATGCTTGCACCAGCCCATAAATGGAACGCTGGAGCTTGCATACTTTGTTAGCGTTCTTAGGATCGACAAAACCTTCCGGCTGCATCATATACAGCTCTTCCTTAAGATGTCCGTTAAGTAATGTTGTTTTGATGTCCATCTACCATATCTCATAATCATAGTATGCGGCAATTGCTAACATGATTCGGACGGACTTTAGCTTCGCTACGGGAGAGAATGTCTCGTCGTAGTCAATCCCTTGAACTTGTCGATAACCCTTAGCGACAAGTCGAGCTTTATAGATGGTAACATTACCATCCGTGTCCGTCTTCTTCTTAAAAATCCATTTGTTTTCTATCGCTCGCCGATCATCGGGCAAGTCTGTCAAAGTCCATACTTTGTTTTCATACATGGATTCTATCTCGGATTTCATGGCTTCAAGCCATTTGTTGGAATCCGGGCCCGCCATCGCTTCTTCATAGTTCGAAGGTTCACCGTTGTCTAACAACATGATTTCCAGGACTGGGTTGCCGTACCACTCTGGTGCGGAACGTGTCCTTGTGGACCTACGAAGTTCAGTAGCAACTTGATCCGAAGTACCTTGATCATCATCATTGTTTTCCTCTTCAGTTGGTGTAGGCATCACAGGAACGGTTTCCTGCGCTGCACCATTTTCCCGTTCGAGAGGTAGTACTTCATCAAGTTCTACTTTCCTCCCACTTACTTCTTTCGAGAGAAACTCTTTTTCCAGAAAGCATCCGTTCTTGGCAACAAAGATCTTGCCTTCGGATCTTAAGTAGAAGGTATACCCTACAGTTTCCTTAGGGTATCGTATGAATACGCATTTTTCCGACTTGGGTTCGAGCTTTTCAGGTTGAAGTTTCTTGACATAAGCATCGCATCCCCAAACTTTTAGAAACGACAGCTTAGGTTTCTTCCCAAACCATAATTCATACGGTGTCGTCTCAACGGATTTAGAAGGTGCCCTATTTAAAGTGAATGTAGCTGTCTCTAGAGCGTATCCCCAAAATGATAGCGGTAAATCGGTAAGAGACATCATAGACCGCACCATATCCAATAGAGTGCGATTACGACGTTCGGACACACCTTTCGCTGAGGTGTTCCAGGCGGTGTGAGTTGTGAAACGATTCCACATTTCCTTAAGTGTGTGCCAAATTCGTGACTTAGATATTCTCCTCCACGATCTGATCGTAGGAACTTTATCTTTCGGTCACGTTGATTCTCTACCTCACTCTGAAATTCCTTGAACTTTTCAAAGGTCTCAGACTTGTGTTTCATTAAGTAGACATACCCATATCTACTTAAGTCATCAGTGAGAGTGAGAACATAACGATATCCTCCGCGAGCCTCAACGCTCATTGGACCGCACACATCGGTATGTATGATTTCCAACAAGTTGGTTGCTCGCTCCATTGTTCCGGAGAACGGAGTCTTGGTCATTTTGCCCATGAGGCATGGTTCGCATGTGTCAAACGATTCATAATCAAGAGACTCTAAAAGTCCATCAGCATGGAGCTTCTTCATGCGCTTGACACCAATGTGACCAAGGCGGCAGTGCCACAAGTATGTGGGACTATATCAACTTTACATCTTTTGGCATCCACACTATGAACATGTGTAATATTACGCTCGAGATTCATTAAGAATAAACCATTGACCATCGGATCATGACCATAAAACATATCTCTCATATAAATCGAACAACCATTATTCTCAGACTTAAATGAGTAGCCATCTCGTATTAAATGAGATCCAGATACAATGTTCATGCTCAAACTTGGCACTAAATAACAATTATTAAGGTTCAAAACTAATCCCGTAGGTAAATGTAGAGGCAGCGTGCCAACGGCGATCACATCGACTCTGGAACCATTCCCGACGCCAAGATCACCTCCTCGCCCTTCACCGGTCTCCGTTTATTCCGCAGCTCCTGCTGTGAGTTACAAATATGAGCAACGGCACCGGTATCAAATACCGAGGAGTTACTACGAGTACTGGTAAGGTACACATCAATTACATGTATATCAAATATACCTTTGGTGTTGCCGGCCTTCGTATTTGGGGCAATTCCGCTTCCAGTGACCCTTCCCCTTGCAATAAAAGCACTCAGTCTCAGGCTTGGGTCCATTCTTTGACTTCTTCCCAGCAACAGGCTTACCGGGCGCGACAACATCTTTGCCGTCCTTCTTGAAGTTCTTCTTACCCTTGCCCTTCTTGAACTTAGTGGTCTTATTGACCATCAACACTTGATGTTCTTTCTTGATTTCAGCCTCTGCTGACTTCAGCATCGAGAACACTTCAGGAATGGTCTTCACCATCCCCTACATGTTGTAGTTCATCACAAAGCTCTTGTAGCTTGGTGGGAGCGACTGGAGGATTCTGTCAATGACCGCCTCATCTGGGAGGTTAATGTTCACTGGGTCATACGGTTGTGCAACCTGCACATCTTGAGGATGTGCTCACCGACGTAACTGTTTTCCTCCATCTTACAACTGTAGAACTTGTCGGAGACATCATATCTCTCGACCGGGCATGAGCTTGAAAAACTAGCTTCAGCTCTTCGAACATCTCATATGCTCCGTGATGCTCAAAACGCCTTTGGAGCCCCGGTTCTAAGCTGTAAAGCATGCCGCACTGAACGAGGGAGTAATCATCAAGACGAGCTTGCCAGCGTTCATAACGCCTTGGTTCTGCGGACGGAGCGTCACCTAGCGGTCCTTCTAGGACATATTGCTTCCTCGCAGCTATGAGGATGATCTCGGGTTCGGACCCGATCCGTATAGTTGCTGCCATCATCTTTCAGCTTGGTTTTCTAGGAACGCGTTGAAGTTCATGTTGACATTAGCGTTGGCCATTTGATCTACAAGACATATTTGCAAAGGTTTTAGACTAAGTTCATGATAATAAAGTTCTAATCAAATTATGAACTCCCACTCAGATTAGACATCCCTCTAGTCATCTAAGTGTTACACGATCCGAGTCGACTAGCCCGTGTCCGATCATCACGTGAGACGGACTAGTCATCGTCGGTGAATATCTTCATGTTGATCGTATCTTCCATACGACTTGTGTTCGACCTTTCGTCTCCGTGTTCGAGGCCATGTCCGCACATGCTAGGCTCGTCAAGTTAACCCTAAGTGTTTTCGCTGTGTAAATCTGTCTTACACCCGTTGTATGTGAACGTAAGAATCCATCACACCCGATCATCACGTGGTGCTTAGAAGCGACGAACTGTAGCAACGGTGCACGCTAGAGGAGAACACTTCTTGAAATTTTTAGGGATCATCTTATTTACTACCGTCGTCCTAAGTAAACAAGATGCATAAACATAATAAACATCACATGCAATTATATAGTTGTGACATGATATGGCCAATATCATATAGCTCCATTGATCTCCATCTTCGGGGCTCCATGATCATCTTGTCACCGGCTTGACACCATGATCTCCATCATCATGATCTCCATCATCGTGTCTTCATGAAGTTGTCACGCCAACGACTACTTCTACTTCTATGGCTAACGCGTTTAGCAATAAAGTAAAGTAGTTTACATGGCGTTCTTCAATGACACGCAGGTCATACAAAAATAAAGACAACTCCTATGGCTCCTGCCGGTTGTCATACTCATCGACATGCAAGTCGTGAATCCTATTACAAGAACATGATCTCATACATCACAATTCATCACAACTTCTGGCCATATCACATCACATGATCAATCGCTGCAAAAACAAGTTAGACGTTCTCTAATTGTTGTTGCATCTTTTACGTGGCTGCGATTGGGTTCTAGCAAGAACGTTTTCTTACCTACGAATAACCACAACGTGATTTTGTCAACTTCTATTTACCCTTCATAAGGGCCCTGTTCATCGAATCCGCTCCAACTAAAGTGGGAGAGACAGACACCCGCCAGCCACCTTATGCAACTAGTGCATGTCAATCGGTGGAACCGGTCTCACGTAAGCGTACGTGTAAGGTTGGTCCGGGCCGCTTCATCCCACAATACCGTTGAAGCAAGAAAAGACTAGTAGAGGCAAGTAAGTTGACAAGATCCACGCCCACAACAAAATTGTGTTCTAGTCGTGCATTAGAGAACTATGCATAGACCTAGCTCATGATGCCACTGTTGGGGAACGTTGCAGAAAATTAAAAATTTTCCTACGGTTTCACCAAGATCCATCTATGAGTTCATCTAAGCAACGAGTAATGGGAGAGAGTTTGCATCTACATACCACTTGTAGATCGCGTGTGGAAGCTTGCAAGGTGATGATGGAGTCGTACTCGACGTGATTCAGATCACCGATGTCCAAGTGCTGAACGGACAGCACCTCCGCGTTCAACACACGTACGGGACGGGAGACGTCTCCTCCTTCTTGATCCAGCAAGGGGGAAGGAGAGGTTGATGATGATCCAGCAGCACGATGGCGTGGTGGTGGATGCAGCAGAACTCCGGCAGGGCTTCGCCAAGCGACTACGGGAGGAGGACGAGGTGTAGCAGGGGGAGGGAGGCGCCAAGCACAAGGGTACCGCAGCCCCCTCCCCCCCCTTTATATAGGCCTCCAGGGGGGGCGCCGGCCCCTGGAGATCCAATCTCCAAGGGGGGGCGGCGGCCAAGGGGGTGGAGTGCCCCCAAGCCATGTGGGGCGCCCCCACCCCTAGGGTTTCAACCCTAGGCGCAGGGGGTGGGCTTAGGGGGGCGCACCAGCCCACTATGGGCTGGTTCCCCTCCCACTTCAGCCCATGGGGCCCTCCGGGATGGGTGGCCCCACCCGGTGGACCCCCGGGACCCTTCCGGTGGTCCCGGTACAATACCGGGTGACCCCGAAACTTTCCCGATGGCCGAAATACCACTTCCTATATATTATTCTTTACCTCCGGACCATTCCGAAACTCATCGTGACGTCCTGGATCTCATCCGGGACTCCGAACAACATTCGGTATGCTGCATACTCATATTCATACAACCCTAGCGTCACCGAACCTTAAGTGTGTAGACCCTACGGGTTCGGGAGACACGCAGACATGACCGAGACGACTCTCGGGCAATAACCAACAGCGGGATCTGGATACCCATGTTGGCTCCCACATGCTCCTCGATGATTTCATCGGTTGAACCACGATGTCGAGGATTGATCAAAACCCAGATACAATTCCCTTTGTCAATCGATGCGTTACTTGCCCGAGACTCGATCGTCGGTATCCCAATACCTTGTTCAGTCTCGTTACATCGCAAGTCACTTTACTCATACCGTAATGCATGATCCCGTGGCCAACACCTTGGTCACCTTGAGCTCATTATGATGATGCATTACCGAGTGGGCCCAGAGATACCTCTCCGTCATACGGAGTGACAAATCCCAGTCTCGATCCGTGTCAACTCAACAGATACTTTCGGAGATACCTGTAATGCACCTTTATAGTCACCCAGTTACGTTGTGACGTTTGATACACCCAAGGCACTCCTACGGTATCCGGGAGTTACTCGATCTCATGGTCGAAGGAAGAGATACTTGACATTGGCAAAGCTCTAGCAAACGAACTACACGATCTTTATGATATGCTTAGGATTGGGTCTTGTCCATCACATCATTCTCCTAATGATGTGATCCCGTTATCAATGACATCCAGTGTCCATAGTCAGGAAACCATGACTATCTGTTGATCACAATGAGCTAGTCAACTAGAGGCTCACTAGGGACATATTGTGGTCTATGTGTTCACACGTGTATTACGATTTCCGGATAATACAGTTATAGCATGAACAAAAGACAATTATCATGAACAATGAAATATAATAATACTTTTATTATTGCCTCTAGGGCATATTTCCAACAACAACAACTATTCATTTTCTGCAGGTTTTATTCCGAGCTATGGCGCTGATCCGTATGTGGTCCTTACTCACTCCGACGGAGGCCAGGGAGCGTTTGGTTACTAGATCTGTCCGGTGGGAGATGGTAGCGCGGGATATCTTCAATCGGTTTGGATGGTGGTCATGTAATAGGATAGGCGATTTGTTTTCCTGTCTTTATTATATGCCAGCCGGTTGTGGCTCTATGGCCTTTTTATATTTGGCGTTGAGGCTCTATGTGAGCTAGCCTTTATTTTGTTTCACGACTTTAAGACCTTGTTGAACCTATTTTATTTATAAATGTGACTGTATGCATCGTTCTGATGCAGAGGCCGGGAAGTCCCCCTTTCAAAAAAAAACTAGCAAAAAATATAATTACATCAAACACCATACTACATGTATTCTTCTTTCGATCGTACGTCACCCGACGTGATTGAAAATTATACGTGAGCCGGCAGTAAAGGAAAGTGGCACCTGTAGACATGTCGCCATACCAAACTTTAAAGACCATAATAGCCACCTTGTAGTTGAAACAATATCTAGTCACCGTTACAGGTGATGACTTGCAATTCATCACAACCATTTCGGAGGATTGGAGAAACCGGGCCATATTGCAGAACAAATCGAGAGTAAATGCTGAGAGCCAAGCAAATGCTTCCCTTGATGGTATTTTAGCATGGTGCCATACTGCCATGGCAAAGCAAGGCAGCATTGGCCTACCTTTGCTAGCTTCCAACTGTAAGAGCATCTCTAGTAGACCCTTTATAAGGCTAGCCCTTATAAGAGGCGAATTTGGCTGCGGCAGAGCGGTGGTGGATATGTCGCTGAAGTTGCGGATAGGGGTGGCCGGCGGCGAGAAATGCGAGTGGATAGGGATGGATTACAACAGCGGGGGAAAAGGGTTGCAACCTGTATAGCTTGCGGGCCACTGTAAACGTTTACATGCCGCGGCGACTGGGTCTATTCCGCCTAAGGGCTTGTTCGGTTAATCCTCTCCCCAAGAAGATTGGAGGGGATTGACAAGGATTGGTTTGTATTTTGACTTACAAGAGGTTTAAATCCCCCTCAAACCTCTTCAATCCACTCGGTTTGGCAAGCAACTGAACAAGGCCTAAAGAAGATCCAAACCCGTATAGCCATCAGAAATATAAAGGCCGGACGATTATAAAGGACCTGCTAGAGATGCTTTTAACTTACTAAAAGGAGCAGCAGACCCGCATGATAATGTCTCATACTCGCGTGTCGTACAGTTTCATAGCATACCGGCCCAAAATAAGAATTCCAAGTTCACGGATGCTGCGACTGGCTGCAACCGGAACAGGACAACAGGTAGACGACGGTGATCGTTTCGGACAAGGCAGAGAGCGTCTCGTTCCTTGTCCGCGAGCAAGCACATATTGTCAGTGATAGAGACGGCCGGCCAGCTATTGATTTGCTCTGTAGCCGCCAGGGTTTACATCTGATTGGTCAGTATAAGAGCATGTACAACCTGACTTGTCCTTCTTGAAGTTCTTCTTACCCTTGCCCTTCTTGAACTTAGTGGTCTTATTGACCATCAACACTTGATGTTCTTTCTTGATTTCAGCCTCTGCTGACTTCAGCATCGAGAACACTTCAGGAATGGTCTTCACCATCCCCTGCATGTTGTAGTTCATCACAAAGCTCTTGTAGCTTGGTGGGAGCGACTGGAGGATTCTGTCAATGATCGCCTCATCTGGGAGGTTAATGTTCAGCTGGGTCATACGGTTGTGCAACCCAGACATCTTTAGGATGTGCTCACTGACAGAACTGTTTTCCTCCATCTTACAACTGTAGAACTTGTCGGAGACATCATATCTCTCGACCCGGGCATGAGCTTGAAAAACTAGCTTCAGCTCTTCGAACATCTCATATGCTCCGTGATGCTCAAAACGCCTTTGGAGCCCCGGTTCTAAGCTGTAAAGCATGCCGCACTGAACGAGGGAGTAATCATCAGCACGAGCTTGCCAAGCGTTCATAACATCTTGGTTCTCTGGGACGGGAGCGTCACCTAGCGGTCCTTCTAGGACATATTGCTTCCTGGCAGCTATGAGGATGATCCTCAGGTTCCGGACCCAGTCCGTATAGTTGCTGCCATCATCTTTCAGCTTGGTTTTCTCTAGGAACGCGTTGAAGTTCATGTTGACATTAGCGTTGGCCATTTGATCTACAAGACATATTTGCAAAGGTTTTAGACTAAGTTCATGATAATAAAGTTCTAATCAAATTATGAACTCCCACTCAGATTAGACATCCCTCTAGTCATCTAAGTGTTACACGATCCGAGTCGACTAGCCCGTGTCCGATCATCACGTGAGACGGACTAGTCATCGTCGGTGAATATCTTCATGTTGATCGTATCTTCCATACGACTCGTGTTCGACCTTTCGGTCTCCGTGTTCCGAGGCCATGTATGCACATGCTAGGCTCGTCAAGTTAACCCTAAGTGTTTTCGCTGTGTAAATCTGTCTTACACCCGTTGTATGTGAACGTAAGAATCCATCACACCCGATCATCACGTGGTGCTTAGAAGCGACGAACTGTAGCAATGGTGCACAGTTAGAGGAGAACACTTCTTGAAATTTTTGTAAGGGATCATCTTATTTACTACCGTCGTCCTAAGTAAACAAGATGCATAAACATAATAAACATCACATGCAATTATATAGTTGTGACATGATATGGCCAATATCATATAGCTCCATTGATCTCCATCTTCGGGGCTCCATGATCATCTTGTCACCGGCTTGAAACCATGATCTCCATCATCATGATCTCCATCATTGTGTCTTCATGAAGTTGTCACGCCAACGACTACTTCTACTTCTATGGCTAACGCGTTTAGCAATAAAGTAAAGTAGTTTACATGGCGTTCTTCAATGACACGCAGGTCATACAAAAATAAAGACAACTCCTATGGCTCCTGCCGGTTGTCATACTCATCGACATGCAAGTCGTGAATCCTATTACAAGAACATGATCTCATACATCACAATTCATCACAACTTCTGGCCATATCACATCACATGATCAATCGCTGCAAAAACAAGTTAGACGTTCTCTAATTGTTGTTGCATCTTTTACGTGGCTGCGATTGGGTTCTAGCAAGAACGTTTTCTTACCTACGAATAACCACAACGTGATTTTGTCAACTTCTATTTACCCTTCATAAGGGCCCTGTTCATCGAATCCGCTCCAACTAAAGTGGGAGAGACAGACACCCGCCAGCCACCTTATGCAACTAGTGCATGTCAATCGGTGGAACCGGTCTCACGTAAGCATACGTGTAAGGTTGGTCCGGGCCGCTTCATCCCACAATACCGTTGAAGCAAGAAAAGACTAGTAGAGGCAAGTAAGTTGACAAGATCCACGCCCACAACAAAATTGTGTTCTAGTCGTGCATTAGAGAACTATACATATGGTAAGGCTATAAACTTAGAAGTCTCAAATATGATAATTATAGTAATAAATCAATACAGGTATGGTAAGGTCATGACTTAGGAAATTTCAAATATGGTAATTATATGTTAATAAATTTGAATTACCCTAAAGGCTATCAATCTAGGTATGGTAAAGCCATAACTCAGGAAATTTTGATTATGGTAATTATATGGTAACAAATTTAAATTACCTCAAAGGCTATCCCTACTCCTAATCTACTCCTAATGAAACAGTCCGTAGTCGTTTCGTTTCGCTACATTGATCGAAGCCGCGAGTCGATTGAAAGGAAATCCCCCACCATCGAAGGAAGTCAATCTCACCCCAAGTCCGTGGCCCCGGCGCGTTGTAGTAGGCATTGAGGAGCGCCGCCGTGGCCTCTCGGAGGAGCGTCCGGTAGGGGTCATTGTGGCCGTCGAGCGCCTCCCGCAGCGTCACCACCTTCCAGTGGCACGGGTGCTCCGGCAGCGCCCACTTGTCGTACGTGCACGCCGAGTCGGAGCTAGAGCCCTCGGCCGGCATTTCGCTTGAAGAAGACGCGGGCAGCAAGGGGAGCGTCTCCCGCTCTGGCTGCTGCGGCATCGTCGGCGGGCGGTGCTAGACGGGAGGCAGGAGTCACGGCCTGTGGCGCCAGAAGATCGGCACCGGAGAAGACACCGGCCGGGCGCAACTGTTAGGGGCGCCGCCGGTGGCCGGTGACGTGGATGACGCGCGCCGTGCAACGGTTCATGTCCGGCGACCCTCCATGCACACAGAGAAGCCGCGGAACCAGTTGGTGTTGGAAGTGGCGGGTCGGTGGGCTGGGCGGCTGGGCTTGCGGCCTGCGGGTGATCCACGGGATTTTTTTGGATCCTTGGTCATGAATATCTTAGTCGCGAGCGTTCCTCATCCTCCGCCCACCCAAAAAACCCCCGCACACGCAGCGCCGCAACCACCAAACCCTAAACCAAGAGCAAGTTCTAATCTACGGCAATGTCGAAGGAGCTCGGGGTCCAAATCGAGGCCAGCCGTTTGGGCCACCTTGCCATCACAGACGAGGAAGGTTGCACCTACATCTCCGGCGGCGCCGTCCGCTGCAAGAGTGTCGATGCCCCTTTGGAAGCATCCGAATGGGAGGAATTTCGTGGCTGGATTGATATAGAGGGGATTCCGCCGGTTAAAATTCTCAAATTCCCTGGTAATTGATCTATAGCTTATACTATTAAACTCGGATCCGTTTGGTCTTGCACATAATCTTCTTTCCATCGTTTAGTTGAGTTGTCCTCTAATTTACTTTTATTTCCTCGTATCATCTTCAAATCTCTTGGTTCCTCAACGGCCGGATGGCTCTTTGGCTACATCAGTTGTGTTCGAGGAACTGTGGGGATGGGACAGGCTACTTCCTTATGATTTGGTTTTAGAGGATCCATCTGACTTGCCCATGTACGACTCCTACCTGGAGCAGTTTTACAACTTGAATAGTGGTGCTGCTTCTGATCATTATAACAGCAAAGCAGCTGCCGACACTGCCTTGAAGGTTATTAAAGTCACTGCCTGCCTGCCTGCCTGCCTCAACCGGGCTTGTGTTCTCTCGAAATCCGTATGCAATTCCTGTTGTTGAAATAAACTACTCCGAAGGGTATAATGGCTCTGCAATATATTCTTAGATCTTCTGCTGTGTAATACAAGCGCAGAGTTTTCCTCATTAATTGAATGGAGGTTCCATACTTTACTAAATTTAAAGATATTTTGTAGAGCTACACTTAAAGCTGCATCTTCTCATTTGTGTCTTGTCATGAATTCACAAAGGAACCCAACGAATTTATAAAACTGTCAGAGCAGTTCAGTTTGGATAAATCATGTCACTGGTACAAACAGTAGATAATAGTCAATTAATTACCAGGGGATATGTACATGTCATTGTTTTCACAAGTATATGCAACCCTATGTACTCTTTTGACCTTGTTCCGTTCATGAGGTCCTACGTACTTTCATCTCAATGGCAGCTTTACAGCAACAACAAACCCAAGACAAATTTAAGGGTACACTTAGACAAAACCCCTCAAGGGTTCTTTTAAATTCAATACAACATACACCTTGGAGTATTATTTATTTTATTTGAATTTTTTAACATTCTTATTCTTCCCTATTTGCACATGTAACCACTGTTCCCTTCTTTTAAAGTGTTTAGAGAAGGAGAAAGACCTGTGCTCTGAGTGGAAGATTAAGAGGGCCAAAGCCACATCTTTTGATGAGTCTTGGAGCAATTGCGTCCAGAAATGCATGTCTGACATTGTGGACGATGCAGGAAGTGAATCAAGACGCCCTTTTGCCACCTATGCTGCTGCTGTATGTAGCTATCTCTAAGAATCGGAATTAACAAGTGGCCATTTAGTATTCATTCATTTTTTCACTGTTCAACTTTAACAAATTGATTGTCATAGATGAAAGAGCCTCACGAGTTTCTTTTTGTCAACTATTTGCTAAAATAATGGATGGATCGCTTCAAGTGTATTATGAAGGAGGCTGAGTTGATGATTGAGTGGCTGAGGCAGGGGTCCTCTGTTCCCTATGAAGAGTACACCACATGCTATGAAATTCGGGAGTGTGCCCTGGAACTTGCAATGTTCGAAGGGGATTGGTCTATCCATCTTGACGCGCTCCTTCTGGTACGTGTATGCCTTCCTTTCTCCAAAGAGAACTGTAGTGTACATATGTAAAGTTTTTTTTTCAATTTTCTTTTGTTTTTTTTTGTTTACATCAACTGCAAAACCAATGATCTGTAGGGTATCATCAAGGAGACTCAGTCTTTGTTGGACAATGCAAGGCTTGCTTCTTCAAAGTCCATAGAGATTTCCACCAAAATCCGTGCATATTGCATAGCATATCTAAGTGACAAATTTAATGAATTTGAATCGCATGCTACAAAAACACTGGAGGGCAGCGGCGAAATGGAGGTTGATGATGTTTCTGCAGTGGAAGTAAACGAACCTACAAGGTATGTTGTGAATAAAAACCGCTCTTGTTTTCTACTGCACACTTATTAATGGATATTATCCTGTGTGAAAATCCAGATATATGGTCATTCACTAAGACATACATTAATATCATAGTTATTTCCTATATCTAGGGGTAACATTGAAAATCCTTACTTTGGAAAGAGCAAGATGCAGGAACAGTTTGCCTCCAAGAGCAACAGAAATGAGCGCCCAGAGGTAGGATATTGAGAAGGAAAAGAAGTACTAGTCAAATATAACAAGTCATATGTTATCAACCGATCATCTTGGTAAGCTATCGACAAAAATTTACAATCAATGATATGTCATCAATCGAAATTTTCAACACGCAGGGTATCATCTAGTTTGTATAGTCCATCAACCAACGATCATAATATTATTTTCTCACCTTTGCTGCCCTCCAACTAACTCGATCTAAAAAGAACAGCAACGCCATGCCTGGTCGGTGAGATAATAATTTCCTACTCGTGCGTTGTACAATCTCAAACCACCAGTGCTATTTAGAAAGCCAAGTTCCCGGCTGCTGTGACGGGCTGTTCTTTTCTAGAATACGCACACGCATGCGTATCATATATTAATAGATTAGAAGAAAGGATGAAGAGACCGGGATTGGCGAGACGGGCTGTGATGTACCGACCAGAGCAGGACAATAGGTAAATTCGCGGCAAGACGCCGGCGAGCGCTTCGGACAAGGCAGAAAACGTCCCCTCCTCGCTCGTCCGCGAGCACGCACGTATTGCCGGTGATAGAGACGGCCGGCCAGCTACTGCTTACCGTGACTTTACCTGAACTGGAGTCGCCATGATTTCTGGTAACCTAACGGCCGTCATCCGCTCGTCAAGTTGATCCATTTCAAAACACCAATTTGGCATATGCTTTGTGTGTATACGGGATCTTCTTCTTTCCTTGTTGACGAGGGTTCTCCATCATAACATGCTCTTGGAATACTAGGTCACATAATACCACTAGACAGCAGACACTACTTTTATTCTACTCTGTACGAACAGCTGTCCCAGCTCAGCTTACCAAGCGGCAAAAGTCAGAAGCCATTCTTCACAACAAAATCAGGATGCGCGTCGTAGTTTTATAGAAAATGACTCCTCAGACAGCTTTGCCACCAATCAGACATGGTATGCATGTACATGTACATATTTTTCTCCTTTTTTTGCAGGTATGTACATGTACACAATACTTGTAAACTTTGGTGGAAGCGTCTGTCCCTTCGTGGATAGAGTTGTTAGCATCGCAAAAAAAAGGGATATAGTTGTTAGCAGGTTGATAGTTATATATGATTTGTATCTATCTCTATCTCCCTTGTCCTAGCGTGCAAGTCACCATTGAGTCACGGTTGTAATAAATTCATTGTATGTGTCGGATAAGTTCCGATGATGATTCAAACTCTAACGGTTTTTTGCTTTCACATCCCAAATTAGATTTGTCCGTGAGTCAAAACTTGTAAAGTTTGATCAATTTTGTATTAGTAATTCTGGTTTTGTTACTAATTAATATTCATCCGGATCACAATGAACAAAGTCTTATCTTACTCCAACATCATTTGATTTTACACGATGATTCGTGTGGATTTTTCTTTTTCTTTTAGTGATTGATTTACGTTTTCTATTTTTACGTTGTGTTTTCCCACGCCCCACACAACTACACTTGCACACCTGCCTGGTCATGCACAACTGTAATTGCACGTCCACACACATGCACGCAACTGCAGTTTAATGTCGCTTCCGTTTATACCGTATCCGTGAGTTTACTTGGAGTCGTCCTTGTCAAGTTGATCGATTTCATAACACAGTATGTTTTCCGTACTAGAACGGGGTCTTCTTTTCTTTTTAAACAGGTGTCCCCATCAGAACATGCTCTTGGAAGGCTAGGTCGCACGATGCCACTAGTTCTATTCTACTCTGTATGAGAGAACTCTCCCAGCTCAGCTTTTGCATGCAGCAAAAGTAAAAAAAACATTCTTCACAGCAAAATCAGGATACGTACGAATTGATGATTACATGGAAAATGACTCATCTCTGATGCAAGTGAGACCGACTGCTCGCTAAGATAGCTTGCCACCAACAGGGTAGGTTATACATGTACATGTACGTAGCACCTCTAAACTTTGGTGGAAGAGTCTCACAGTCTATAGAAAGCTTGAGAGTCTTTTGATAAATGAGTGCTTATTCCAAGATAAACATACAATGAGTTTGGTACAACCATGACTAAATCGTGACTTGCACATTAGGAGAAGAGAGATAGGGATAGATACAAATCATACTCCCTCCGTCCGAAAAAACTTGTCCCAAACTTATCCCTCAAATGGATGTATCTAATACTAACTTGGTACTAGATACATTCATTTGAGGGACAAGTTTTTTCGGACGGACGGAGTATGAACATGCTAACACTATCTAGTAACCTTCTGGATGGTTCCATGGGCGGCTTAATGATTCAAACTCTTACAGTACTCTTTTTTTTAGTTTGCATATTAGATTTATCTTAGACATTTGTAAAGTTTGATCAACTTCATATTAAAAAAATATTAACATTTATAGTATCAACTAAGTACTATTGAATATATTTTTCATGATGAATATAACGACATTGATTTGGCATTGTAAATCTTGATTTAAAAGAAACTTGGTTAAAGTTTTAAAAGTTTGACTCAAGAAAAATCCAATATGTGAAGTAAATAATCGCCCCCGTTATGTCAATGGTCCCATAAACAGAAATTGTAATGCTACAAACTGAGCATGCACAACTACACGATAAGTCACCGTCGAAATGTGCAATCGTGCATTCCACCTGGTGCTATGCCAGCGACGATCAGGAAACTGATGTGTGTTGTCTCAATAGGATATGTCACTGAATGGATGGATCACGGATTGATTCAAAGATGCATGCTCCATTTTGTGAGCTGTAAGACTTTTATGACGATGTTAATAAGATGGCCGCATGCATCATCATGATGCAGAGGCCGGGGCATGCCTCCGTTTCCAAAAAAAAAGCAGTTACTAGCCTGCAAGGAGTGCATAAACAACTAGTATTTCCCCATTGGCTCCAAATTAGTGGAATCGGATGCATGTGTAGCAGGTAGCTCTTGATTGTTTCCCTCCCCACCAACCCCCTGGCAGCGTGAAGGACAGAACGAGCCCCCCGCCGCACTTCCTCCGCTGGTGTCGAGTGCTGCCGCTACACAAGCTAATAAGCTCGGCCGTCGGACATGGTCCGGAGTGCGGGACGCCACAAGGCCAGAAGGAGACGCCGGAGCGTACGATGGCGCAGGTAGAGGTCGCCGGCAAAGGTGTGACCGCCACATGGGTACAGGATGGTTGGAGGAATAAGAACATAGGTGAAAACTTTTTGCAGGAAAGAACATAGGTAAAACACACACAAAATGTGAATCACACCCGTGAGTGGGCTCCTCATGGCGCGATAAATACAAAGGTTGCATGTTTTGAGGAAAGATGACCAAAAGGACATCTTATGTAAAATTAACCAGAAAAACGTTCAAGTACAATGAAAAGGTAACAAGACACAAAACGACTAGCAAAAAATATAGTTACATCAAACATCATACTATGAGCATGTCCTGTCTGCACCTGGAGTTGAGATCGTGTCTACCATATTCATTGGTTTGGTTTAGGCATGAACTTTATGTGCTTTCTTAGGTGAGATTGTCCTGAAAAGGGTTGCACTTAATCAATGCTTCCTCCGTTTCAAAATATAAGGTGTATTAGTTTTTTCGAAAGTCGAACTTGTGAATGTTTGACCAACTTTTTAGGAAAATATATTAATATCTATAATAGAGAATCTATAGCACTAGATCCATCATGAAAAGTATTTTCATATTTTTTGTAATGCATATGTTGATATTTTATTCTATAATCTTGGTCAAACATACATATGTTTGACTTTCATGAAAATTGATGCATGTTGTGGTTTTGGATGGTCATATTTCTATAAATGTTTTTTGTGACAAAACAAACGACTCAATATAATAAACTCTAGAATGATAGAAAACACTCCTACAAAAGATAAATTTACAAGTCAGGCCCTATGGAGCCTCTCGATCTTCAACCAACTGAATGAGTACAAGACACACCATTGCTGCTCAATTCCTGCTAGAGCATGCCTACATTTTCTCTTTGCAGACCAAAAGTCATCAATATTGTCGGACCAACATCCCTGGGCCAAAGCCATCGCTGGCATCACAGACAACCTATGGCCCCCGAGAAACATCCCAAGCACCACAACCCCAAGATCCAGCACCCCAACCAGCGAGGAGGAAGAATGCCATATCAAGAACCAAAAGCCATCACAAGAATGGCCACCGCCCTAAATGCAAATGTCAAAGCTTCCACCATGAGCACCATTGTTGTTGCTCGAAGCGACTCATGGTTGTTGACCGCTCCAAAACAACCCAGTGAATCCATACACCCTAGTCGTCAGGGGAAAACTTCACATGTCACTAGTAGAAAAGAGGGCTTTGGTCCACCCCGGTTTAGCCCATTAGTCCCGGTTCAGTCCAGAACCGGGACTAATGGTGGCATTAGTCCCGGTTCGTGTACCCAGGGGCCACGTGGGCAATTTGTCCCGGTTCGTTTGGACCTTTTAGTCCCGGTTGGTACCACGAACCGGGACTAAAGGGTGCGCTGTCCATTAGTCTCGGTTCGTGGCATCAACCGGGACTAAAGGTCACATTTTCAAACACACACACACCCCCGTGGATCGCCTTTTCAGTTTTAAAAAAATTAAAAGAAAATGATGAAAATGTCAAAAAAATAAAAAAAATAAGTTTCCCATGTGATATGTGGTCTAGTTGTTGGGAAAATTTGCAAATGTGAATTTTGACTTTATTTGCAAAATCTTACTAGAATTTAGTAAAATGGGCATAACTTTTGCATACTGACTCGGATGAAAAAGTTTTTTATATGAAAAATCATCTACTCGAAAAGTTACATCCAAATTTAACTGGGGGAACCCCGTTAAACGTTTTCAAAATCCTCAAAAACCTAACAGAAAAAAGATACGGGGCTTTTAAGATATAGAGTGGAAAAAATCGAAAAAATTTCAAACTATGGTCAAACAATGGTCAAATAATGGTCAAACTAATTATTCTAGAATATTAGTGTTACTAAATAATTATTTCAGTTATTTTGAATTTTGGTCAAATCTGGTCAAACTGTGGTCAAACTGTGGTCAAACTGTGGTCAAACAATGGTCAAACTAATTATTCAAGAAATATTAGTGTTACTAAATAATTATTGTTTTTTAAAACAATAGTTTCAAACTCAAACAATGAAATATGTCACTTCATGCTCACGCAAAATTCCTGAGGGTTAATAGGATTGACATCTTACTATTGTCAGGAAAACAACAAGTGCAGACTTGGAAACGAGGAAGAATAGAACCCGGAAGTTAAGCGTGCTCAGGCTGGAGTAGTGAGAGGATGGGTGACCGTTCGGGAAGTTGGATGATTAGGAATGAGGAGGGGTGATAAGAGATTAAAGAATAAATTGAGCAGTGATGAAGGGTGGTGATTAGAGATTAGAGGTTAAAATAATTCAGAAATTTGAAAAAAAAATTCAAATTTTTTTTTTATAAAAAATCATAAAATTTCCTTCATCCACTGGTCATGACCTTTAGTCCCGTTCCAGTTTGAACCGGGACTAAAGGTGGAGGAGACATAATGTGACCCTTTAGTCCCGGTTCAAAAACCGGGACTAAAGGGCCTTATCAACCGGGACTGATGCCCCCTTTTCTACTAGTGTGTGATCCGCTAGCGCTAGAGTGAGACAAAGTAGAAATGACCTAATTCCAAAGTAAAGGCACTGCCACCCCCCCACACACACACACACCCACACCCACCCACCCACACCCACACCACCCATGATGTCAGAACCCGGACTATGGGGAAAGTGCTTCAACAACAATGCCTCCAAGAAGGAAACGATGTTGCGAGCTTTGACATCACTACATCCACCCACCAAGGGTACATCATGGGTTTTCACCCCGAAGAGAGAAATCCAAGGAAACTCTAGATAATGCCTCCAACAGGAAGATGGTGTGAACCACTACCATTGACAGGTAAAATCAAAGATGCTCATGCCAAGATTTTTCACTCCAGAGTTCGAGACCTTGTGTTCGAAGGCATCACAAAACTTGACTCATCTTGTACTGCCGCCCCACTTTTGATGAAGAGGTCCCTGCTGCAAGTCGGAGTATCTTGCATCGAGACGCGCACACACTCACAACCCTAATGTGGACATCACAACAGGACATTACCATGTATACATGGAGCAGATCAATGCACACGGCCAACATCAACAAGGTCACCAAAGCCGCAAAAAGCCCACTCAAGGGAATCAAGCTGTAGACCCAAATCTTAGACAATCATTGGAAGCACATACATATATATGAAGCTAGAAGACCTTTCCAAAAAATTAGCTCGTGAGCCCTTTGTATCTTTTTTTTTTTGCATGCGTGCAATTTCGAATAGATAGGTTGCGTAATTTGAACCTGCTCCAACCCAACATGTCCTTGTTCCATTTAAAACATGAGAAACCTTAAGAAGGATTAGGAGTACTTGTTAACTAAGGGTGTTTAGCATGGTGCCATGGCAAAGCAAGCCAGCGTCGGCCAACCACCTTTGCTAGCTTCCAACAGTAACTTACCTAAAAGGAGCAGCAGACTCGCAAGCCTGCTCAACGAGATAATGTTTCATACTCTCGCGTTGTACAATCTCAAACCACCGGCTCTAAATAAGAATGCCAAGTTCCCGGCTGCAAAGACTGGCTGCGACCGGAAGAGGACAACAGTTAGACGGAGGTGAGCTTTCGGACAAGGCAGAGAGTGTCTCCTTCCTTGTCCACGAGCAAGCACATTATCAGTGATAGAGCCGGCCGGCCAGCTATTGATTTGCTCTCTAGCCGCCAGGTTTTGCATCTGATTGGACAGCATAAGTCGCTTGGCTTTTTAACCAGTTTGTGAATTTAAGGAGATCAACTTGATCGATTCCACGGCACTGGAACGTGGCCTTAGTCTTTTTTTTTTTGACAAGTGGCCTGAGTCTCCTAACATGCGCTTGGAGGACTAGGTCAGACAATTTCACCACTGGTTCCATTCTTCTTTGTACGAGAGCTATCCCAGCTCAGCCTGGCGACCAGCAAAAGTCAGAAGCCACAGAAAAATCAGGATAGTTTCATGCAGTCATTGACCAAATGACTCCTCTCTGATCCAAGTGAACAGCTTGCCACCCCCAAGAAATAAGCTCCACTTGATAACAGCTATACGGTCTAAGTACGATACAAACCGAATGGGTGGATCATGGATCGATCGACCAAACAACTTGATAACAGCTATATCATGTGCAACTCGGGTCTGTTGTCTCCAACAAGATATACCACCGAATGGATGGATCATGGATCGATTCAAGAACGCATGTGCAGCAGGAACTAGCCAGCAAGGAGTGCAGAAAACAACTAATCTAGTATACTCCCATTGGCTCCAACATAATGGAATCAGATGCGCAGGCTCTTGCGTGTTTCCCTCCCATCCGAGCCGACGACCCTGAGACGGCGATCCTATCCATACTTCCATAGTTCCATACACAAACCACACCGCCTATAAGTACCAGCTCCTACCGTTGCTAATTTCCACACCCAAGAAGCACTCTGACAACCACACCACCAAGCTGATAGCAAGCAAGCATTGGCCAATCGATCATGGTGATGCTTCAGCTTTCCGCTGTAGTCCTCCTCGCGCTCATCGCCCCCTCCCTTGCCGGTGACGCCGACATGCTCCAGGACGTCTGCGTCGCCGACTTGGCATCCCGTGAGTCATCATCTTTCTCAAGTTCGTTGTTGCATCTTTTGTGCGGGTTGTTGCTGATGTGGTGTTTCGTCAAAATGAATGGCCGCAGCGATCAAGCTGAATGGGTTCCCATGCAAGACGGACATCAGTGCGGACGACTTCTTCTTCGCCGGTCTCAAGAGGGCTGGCAACACCAACAATGCGGCAGGGTCCAACGTCACGGCAGCAAATGTACAGTCATTCCCTGGGGTGAACACGCTTGGCGTGTCCATGGCACGCATAGACTACGCGCCAGGAGGCCAGAACCCGCCGCATACCCACCCGCGTGCCACCGAGATCATCTTCGTCACCGAAGGAGTCCTCGAGGTGGGCTTCATCACCACCGCCAACAAGCTCTTCACTAAGACCGTAACTGTCGGAGACGTGTTCGTCTTCCCGCGTGGCCTCGTGCACTTCCAGCAGAACAGGGGACGTGGCCCCGCCTCCGTGATCGCCGGCTTCAACAGCCAGCTGCAGGGCACACAAGTCATTGCCACCACGCTCTTCGCCGCCGCGCCACCAGTGCCTAGCGACGTGCTGGCCAAGGCCTTCCGGGTCAGTAACGAGGACATCGACGCCGTCAAGGCCAAGTTTAAGTAGTGTGGGTGCCTCCGCAGTTGGCAACTCTCCATCCGTTTCGGAAGAATAACCGTGTGTTCAATGCTGAATAAATGATACTCAAGCGAGCTGTAACGTGCAGTTGATTTTTTTATGTGTATGTTCCATTTGTTTGCCTTCAAAATAATACAAAGTTGTTTCTGTTTGACATAGTGTATGTTCATTTTAGTAACGTGTCCTCTAATTTTTTATGTGTATGTTACATTTGATCCATTCCTTGACCCGAAATTGCAGAGGGCACGCGTGCAGGAGCACACACCTGCCTAGCCGTGCGGTCATCCTATTGCCTCGTGATCCATAAAGTCGCTGGTCTCGCACGAGGCACAATAAATTTTAAGTTTCTGTTTTTGAAATGTACATTTTGTCGGTCGCATGTTCTGAAACTTATGAATTTTACCAATTTTCAGTAGTTGAAACATTTTTGTCGGTCACGGGATATGAAATACATGATTTTTTCGGTCGTCCGCACCAAGTTTAAGTAGTTGAAACTTAATAGAAATTTAAAAATTCATTCAAACTTATTCAAAATGGATCTCATTTGAAAGCTCTCATCACCAGAAATGCAAACATGCAAACGAAATTTAATTTGGTTGGTTCAAAAGATATGAATGATTAAAAATCACATGCAAACGAAATCGCATGCCCCGCAGTTCTACTACAAATCCTCTCACATTCCTTGACGTGTATGTTACATTAGTTGTTTTCAACTTGTCAACAAATTTATAATTTGGCAGATTTCCCAAGATTTGTTCTACATAGACTAAACAACAACAAAAGTCTACTCTAAAAGAATGAGCAAACAAGCGTGCGTTTGGCCTCGATTGTTCAATGTTTTTGTCGGTCGCAGGATCAGAAATTCACGATTTTGCGGTCGCCTGCACCAAGTTTCAGAAGTTGAAACTTAATGAAAATTAAAAAATCATACAAATGTATTCAAAATCAATCTCATTTGAAAGCCCTCATCACCAGAACACGAACATGCAAACGAAATTCAATTTGAACTTTTGGTTCAGAAGATATGGATGATTGAAAATCGCATGCCAAAAGAAAAAGGGGGTTGTGTGCCCCCGCACCTATGCTAGAAATTATATCGCATTCCTTGGCGTGTATGTTACATTAGTTATTTTCAACTTGTCAACAAATTTATAACTTTGCATGTTTCCTAAGATTTTTTCTACATAGACTAAACAACAACAAAAGTCTACTCTAAAGAACGAGCAAACAAGCTTGTGTTTGGCTTCGATTGTTCAACATTTGTACGCACACAAATGTTCTCATCTAAAAAGTCGACCTTTTATTTATCTTGCAAGCTGGAATGGCTAAGAAATTAAAGTGGCCACATTTCATCGGCGTTCCCATGGCTACTCCATCTTGCCCACGCCCACAACGGGGACGTGCTCCTTGGGAAGACCACCATCGGTGTTGCAGATGTCGGTTGTTGTATGTAATTTAATATTTACCAATGTCGTTATTGCTGTGCACACTCCTAAATGAATAGGTAGATAAGTAGTTCAAAATGAACTTCACAAAAGTTGTTTTGGATAAACATTCTATGCAAGATTTGTGATGTTCACACTAGATGGTTTATAGGGCCGACCAAACTCACTCATCTTCCATCCATATGTCTTTTCCTACCTCTGTGCGACCTATGCCCACCTCAATGTTGCATCCTAGCCACCTCCTCACCAATCCTTCATTCCTCCTTCTCCCCCTCATCCTCGTTGCATCCCTCTTCGGGGAGCACACACACGTAATAACGAACGGGGTATGTGTGTTGTCGGTTATAGAGATAACGAGCCAGCTATTGGTTTGCTTTGTTTAGTAGAAGTCGCTTGAGTTTCTACCCCTCAGTGATCCACGACACAATTTTGACATATGCTATGTATGTATGCACTAGAATGACATATTTTTCTTTACCTTTTGATTTGACGAGGTGTCTCCGTCATAACATGTTGTTGGAAGATTAGGTTGCACAATACCACCAGTTCTATTCTACTTTGCAGTTGCACGGGTCGAAACTCTAACACTACAAACTCGGCATATGCAATTGCACGACAAACCACTGTCGACAAATGCCCCGCCGCAATGACCATGAGGCGGTCGGCCACGTCCGCCGCCATCAACATGTCAAACTGTGGCACGGAAGAATAGGAAATGGGGCGTGGACATGCGTGGTGCCCCACGTTGGCCATGCCCCACATTTTATCCTTCCCTCCGCAGCTTCAGTTCCCGAGGCTCATGGCGGTGAGCTTGCCCCACTATTTTGTTTTAAGGGTCCATGTTGGAGATGCCCGTACCTTATCCTATATACATAAGAGAGTGATCATCACTAACTTATTTATCTCAACATGCAATCATGCCACCTTACCATACAACTATAAATGAGATAAGGCCCACCTCAACATGCAATCATGTATAGAGAAAGACCAACCACAACATTCAACCATGCATATAAAAATATTTTCGTTTTAATTATTCTACATATGTTCAATAAATATTTTACATCTCTACGCAATGAAATACAAGTCATATGTTATCAACCCAAATTTTCAACAAGCAGGGTATCATCTAGTTTTCATAGTCTAACCAACAGTCTTCAAATTAGTTTCACACCTTTACTGCCTCCCAGCTAACTCGATCTAAAAGGAACAGCAACCCCATGCCTTCTCGGTAAGATAATAATTTCTATACTCGTGCGTCATACTACCGGGCGCGAGATTTGAGCTCGGTCCATGGCACCGGCCCGAGACAGCGATGGCCCATAGCTGGGAGCGGGCCAGCCCTTCGATGCAAGTAGAGCCCGGACGACGAGGAGATGAAACAAATGTCGAAACGGCCCGACCGCAGACGGGCCGCCGCCGTGGCTGAGCCGCCCGCCATCGTAATCTGCCAGCGCCACCAGAGGCCACCACCCCAGACCTCCTGCGCGCCGCCCTAGGCCGGAGCAGCAGCCCACGCCGCCGCTGGCCAAACCCGCGCCTCTGCCGGAAAAGTCGCGTCGAGATCCGGCGCACGCCCCACCTCCACCAGCTCCAGCCCACCTCCGCCCCGACCGAGAGGAGAAGGAGGCCGAGCCAGAGCCAAGAGAAGGGATCCACCAGATCCACCGCAGCAGCCCGTGGTCGATCCGACCACCGCCGCCACCATAGGCACGCAGCCGCCGCGCCACCGCTGCCGCCACCACGCCGCCGCCGGGAGCCACCGCCGCCGCACCACTGAGCCCCACGCACGCCCGGCGCCGCCACCAGACCAAGCTGTCCCGCACTGGCCAACCTTGCGCGGCGGAGAGAGGGGCCCCGCCGCCAGCCAACGCGAGGGGCTTTGCCCGGCCGTGTGGGCGGCAGCAAGGGCGGGGGAGGGCAGCCGGTTTGGTTTTTCACTGGTCCGTAAGTTTACCTGGACTGGAGTCGCCATGATTTCTGGCAACCAGACGGCCGTCACCCCCTCGTCAAGTTGATCAATTTCAAAGCACAATTTTGGCATATGCTTTGTGTGTATCTTTTTTTTAAAGGAGATTAAACCCCCGGCCTCTGCATCAATCGGTGCATAAATTTGGCATATGCTTTGTATGTATACGGGATCTTTTTTTTTTTGTTGACGAGGGTTCTCCATCATAACATGCTCTTGGAATACTAAGTCGCACAATACCACTAGACATTAGTTCTATTCTACTCTGTACGGCAGCTGTCCCAGCTCAGCTTCGCAAACAGCAAAAGTCAGAAGGTATTCTTCACAGCAAAATCAGGATGCGCTTCATAGTTTCATAGAAAATGACTCCTCAGACAGTTTGCCACCAATCAGACATGGTATGCATATACATGTACGGAATACACTGGTGGAAAAAAGGCCTTTGGTCGCGGTTCGCAACTGCCATTAGTCGCGGCTGCGCAACCGCGACCAACTAAGCGCGACTAAAGCCCCCCACCTTTAGTCGCGGCTGCTTAAGAACCGCGACTAACGGCCCGTCCACGTGGGCGCCAGGCGGCCGTCGGGGCGGAGGACCTTTAGTCGCGGTTCTTCTGGCCAACCGCGACTAAAGGCCGCCGGTTTAGGGTTTTAGCCCCCCTAAACCTGTTTTCTGTTTAATTTGTATTGTTTTATTTCTTTTGTGCTTTATTTTAATTTTGAAGGAGTTTCATATATTCTACGGTACTACATACATGCATATGAATGTACAATTTCAAATAAATTTGAAATTAGAACCAAAAAAATTCAAGAGGAATATACAATATATATTCAATATCATCGGATGACCATATACAATTTTGAACAAGTTTCCATACATGATTTAATCCATATAAATTTCTACGTCCTCGTAATAGTGTTCTCCTTTAGGATGGAGGACTTCCCTTCTGAACCATCCAGCTAGTTCCTCTTGAAGTGGTCGAAGCGAGCTTCGGACTAAGCATCCACGGAGGTTATTCCTCCGAGCATTGGTATCACTCGGATCAACCCGCTCAGAGGTGTATCTCGGATCCTCTCACGAACATAGTATGCACATAGATTGGTCAACGGTGGCTGAATATCCCCAGCATTCTTAGGCTTTAACAATTTGAATTCTAGCTCTTTTTTGAATTCACCGACCTTTGTATCTACGAACCGTCTCCAAACCCTACGAGGCAAAGAAAATTAAATGAACAAGAGAGTTATTAGTTACTTGATATTAGGAAATGAACCAAATAGGCCGATCGATATAGAGCGCAAATGAATGAAAATAATTACTTCTGCAGCATTTTTCTCATGTCGCCCCAAAGCTTTGGATCCTTATTCAGAGAGTCGTGGACGAGACATTCTGAGGTGTTAACTTTAATTACTAGCAGAATCCAGTGGAACCTGCGGACACGATACATGCACAGTACGTCATGCATAACTCATCGATTAGCCGGCCACATACCATGCATGGAGTAAACAAAAGAGAATGTGCTCAAGACAGAAACACTCACCCAAAATGGTAAGGAAATAGAATATCACTTTTGAGTTCCTGCTTTGTAAGAAACTGCCACAGGTCTGCCTCCACGTCGGCGGGGTAATGCTTCAACACAATATCATTAACGATGTGTGGGTCAATGAACCCAACCTTAATCTTCATTCTGCATGTATAATAGAGGACACAACAATATAGTTAGGACATATATATAGTGCAGGCAATATGAACGAGATGGGGTAGAAATTAATAAATCACTTACAGAACGTAGCAACTGATGATAGATTTGTCGAGCTCGCGCAGATTGAAAAGCTGGAACAATTCACTCAGTTCAATTTGTACATAGTAATGTTTGAAGTGATGCTCATGTCTAACTTCCGCATAAATATATTCTTTGGCGTTTTTATTTTTTATGTAACCCTTGTACCAATTCAGCAGACGTTTCATTTGGTCGTAGATCCTTTTCTGCAAGCAGCTCGACGAGAGGCCCATTCTTGACATATGTAATTACTACCTCCTTCACGGCAACTCATCAAGGTCTAATAGTTCACGAAGAGTAATACCTAAGTTGGCGCTTGTTCTCG
>JAHHZJ010002856.1:2500-35849 GCA_021437245.1 Aegilops speltoides | reverse complement strand
CGATGGTGGTGGTGCTGACAATGACCACGCGGGGTGGTGGCGCCGCGATCCAGGCTGGGCAACATGACCCACGCCAATTGTGGTGAAGACTACATCCCACTACCTCCTTTGCCTCCACAGCCTCGCCGCTCTAGGCATCATCGAGAGATGAAGGAGAAGAAGGAGAAGAACGCCTACTTTGTCGGGTATGTCGGATCTCCTATGGGTTAGCTATCCAAAATGATATATATATACTTAGTTAGCTATGTTATCTCTAATATGCTTAGTTTCCTATAGGTTAGCTTCATTTTACCTAAGTTGGCTCTAATATACTAACTTAGAGCTTATATGCTTAGTTTCCTATAGGTTAGCTCCAAAATAACTTATGTTAGCACAAAATGATCAAGTTTACATAATAAGCTTATAGTCTTTTCTTAATCTTCTTCTTTTCCAAAATGACATAGGTTAGCTTCATTTTACCTAAGTTGGCTCTAATATACTAACTTAGAGCTTATATGCTTAGTTTCCTATAGGTTAGCTCCAAAATAACTTATGTTAGCACAAAATGATCAAGTTTACATAATAAGCTTATAGTCTTTTCTTAATCTTCTTCTTTTCCAAAATGACATAGGTTAGCTTCATTTTACCTAAATTGGCTCTAATATACTAGCTTAGACCTTATATGCTTAGTTTCCTATAGGTTAGCTCCAAAATAACTTATGTTAGCACAAAATGATCAAGTTTACATAATAAGCTTATAGTCTTTTCTTAATCTTCTTCTTTTCCAAAACTCTTCTTATTCTTCTTCTAGTCTTCTTCTTTTCTTCTTCTAACTTCTTGTTTATCATTTTGCAGATTTGATTTAATTGGCGGAAGCTTGCGTGGATGGGGTGCTTCTTTTCCATTTCTGTTTTTATTTTGTATGAATGTGAAACTTTTGTGAATTGATGGATAACGATGTTGGATGAACAATGTGAAACTTTTATAGCAGCGGAACTATGTGTTGGCTATATGCGTATGTATATATGATGAAACTTGTGTGTTGGATATGATTGCTATATGGATGCTTGTTGTACATATATGATTGCTATATGGATGCTTGTTGTACATATATATGTGTTGAATATCTCATATGTGAAATAGTGACATGAGATTAAGAAGAAAAGAATTAAAAAGTTGTTACTAATGGCGCTTTTCTGGTATGCTTTGCTTGTAAGTATAGCAGATAATAGTGGCGCCTTGTGAGCGGTACTAATGGCGCACCGCCGGTCGCCATTAAATCTCTGATTCTAATGGCGCCTGGGGTGGTGCGCCATTAGAAAAATTCTAATGGCGTGATGCGGTGGCGCGCCAACCATGCGCCATTAGAAAGCAAAACTGGTGCGCCACTAGCATGCCTTTTCCTAGTAGTGACTGCAGAAGATAGAGAGAAAATGAAAGGTGTTCCCTATGCTTCAGCCATAGGCTCTATCATGTATGCAATGCTGTGTACCAGACCTGATGTGTGCCTTGCTATAAGTCTAGCGGGGAGGTACCAAAGTAATCGAGTGGATCCTTTGGACAGCGGTCAAGAACATCTGAAATACGAAAAGGACTAAGGATATGTTTCTCGTATATGGAGGTGACAAAGAGCTCATCGTAAATGGTTATGTTGATGCAAGCTTTGACACTGATCCGGACGATTCTAAATCGCAAACCCGGATCGTGTTTACATTAAGCGGTGGAGCTGTCGGTTGGTGCAGTTCAAAGCAAAGCGTCGTGGCGGGATCTACATGTGAGCGGAATACATAGCTGCTTGAAGCAGCCAATGAAGGATGCGGATGAAGGAGTTCATATCCGATCTAGGTGTCATACCTAGTGCATCGGGTCAATGAAAATCTTTTGTGACAATCTGGGCGATTGCCTTAGCGAAGGAATCCAGATTTCACAAAAGAACCAAGCACATCAAGAGGCGCTTCAATTCCATCCGGGATCTAGTCCGGTGTGGGAGACATAGAGATTTGCAAGATACATACGGATCTGATATGTTGCGGACCGTTGACTAAGCCTCTTCCACGAGCAAAACATGATCAACACCAAGACTCCATGGGTGTTAGAATCATTCTTGTGTAATCTAGATTATTGACTCTAGTGCAAGTGGGAGACTGAAGGAAATATGCCCTAGAGGCAATAATAAAGTTATTATTTATTTCCTTATATCATGATAAATGTTTATTATTCATGCTAGAATTGTATTAACGGAAACATAATACATGTGTGAATATATAGACAAGCAGTGTCACTAGTATGCCTCTACTTGACTAGCTTGTTAATCAAAGATGGTTATGTTTCCTAACCATGAACAAGGAGTTGTTATTTGATTAACAAGGTCACATCAAGTTGAATGATCTGATTGACATGACCCATTCCGTTAGCTTAGCACACGATCGTTTAGTATGTTGCTATTGCTTCCTTCATGACTTATACATGTTCCTATGACTATGAGATTATGCAACTCCGTTTGCGGAGGAACACTTTGTGTGCTACCAAGCGTCTAGCGTGGCTGGGTGATTATAAAGGTGCTCTCTGGTGTCTCGAAGGTACTTGTTGAGTTGGTGTATTTGAGATTAGGATTTGTCCTCCGAATGTCGGAGAGGTATCTCTGGGCCCTCTCGGTAATACACATCACTTAAGCCTTGCAAGCATTTCAACTAAAGAGTTAGTTATGAGATGATGTATTACGGAGCGAGTAAAGAGACTTGCGATAGCGAGATTGAACTAGGTATTGGATACCGACGATCGAATCTCGGGCAAATAACATACCGATGACAAAGGAACAACGTATGTTGTTATGCGGTCGACCGATAAAGATCTTCGTAGAATATGTAGGAACCAATATGGGCATCCTGGTCCGCTATTGGTTATTGACGGAGCGTGTCTCGGTCATGTCTACGTGTTCTCGAACCGTAGAGATCCCTGCGCAAGGTTTCGATAGCGGTTATATTATGAGTTTATGTATTTTGATGTACGAAGGTTGTTGAGTCCGGATATGATCACGGACATGGCGAGTCTCGAAATGGTCGAGACATAAAGATTGATATATTGGACGGATATATTTGGACACGGAAAGGTTCGGAGAAGTTTGGAGCTCGGAGTTCTTGGAACCCCGGAGAGTATATGGGCCTTATTGGGCCCATGTAGGAGAAGGAGAAGGAACAAGGGAGGCGCCCCCAGCCAATCGGAATGGGGGAGGGGGCCCCCTTTCCTTTCTCCTTCCCCTCTTCCTAATACTACTACTAGTACTACTTCCTACTAGTTTCCCCTCCAAATAAGATAAGGAAAAGGAAACCTACTTGAATGAGTTTCCCCTCCCCTATGGCGCTCCCCTTGGCGGCCACATCCTCCCTCCCTCCTTTATATCACGGGGTGAGGGGCACCCTAGAACACACAAGTTGATCCTTGAGATCGTTTCCTTAGCCGTGTCTGGTGCCCCCCTCCATGATATTACACCTCGATCATATTGTGGCGGTGCTTGGCGAAGCCTGCGATAGGAGAACATCAAGATCGTCCTGCGCCCGTCGTCTGTGGAACTCCCCTCGGGCCTCTCTTGGATTGGAGATCGAGTGCGTCATCAAGCTGTCTGCGTGTCAAGAACTTCGGAGGTGCGGTGTAGCAGTTACATTTGGTCTCTGAGTGCGTGGACAACTCTCTCCCTCTCGTTGCTATGCATCACCATGATCTTGCGTGTGCGTAGGAAATTTTTGAAATTACTCGTTCCCCAACCTGCGAGCGCTCTGGAGAGTTCGAATTCGGGTAAGTAACAGGTAATTCACTTTTACGTGCTTGCTTTGCATGAAGAATGCCTTACCCGCGGCTATCTTCTTTACTGCCGCGATCTCCTGGAGGGCCTTTTGGGCTTCGGCCTTAGCGGCTTTGGCACCCTCAAGAGCCGGCCAGCTCGGACTCTCGAGTCTTGAGTCACCTCCAAACTCGTGTTTTCCATGAGCATGGATCTCTTGCCGTACCTCTGCCACCGCGCCTCCTGCTTCTCTCGCTCGGCGCGTTCTGCGGCCGCATTGCATTGACGCGGACACCGCCTCCTTGAGAAGTCGCCACCTCGTTCGTAGCCCACAGGTACCCACGTTATTCTTGTCATTTTTCTTGCAACCAAATCCTTTTCTATAAGGTACAACTCTAATAAGGTGTTACTCACCTTCCTTGTCCTCGAGCTACTTCTTGGCACCTCTGCGGTGGTATTCAAAAACCTACACTACTAGTAGCGCTTTTCCTAGTAGTGGATGACACCCAGCGCTGGCGGCGGGTGGTGGCGTCGACTAGTCTTGGTGACAACGGGCATTGTGGTGGGGCGGCGCTGTCGGCGGAGAAGCGGCGGTGTGGGCGGCGGCTACTTGCGGATCAGATCGAGGCGCATCGTCGACGTCGTGCGATGCAAAAGTGCATCTTAGCGTGATTGGGCGGCGTCGCGCGATTGTTGGGAATATTCCCTCAGCTAGCGGCGGCTCGTGCGGATATTTGTGGCATCGGGCCGCGGCGTTATTAACCATCAATGTGGCGGCGGCCCATTGATTTTAATAAGCGTATGTCTGATATCGGTGTGGGCGGCGGCTGGTTTAGTCCCACCTCGGCGCGCGAGCAGCGCCCGACCAGCTTAAATAGCGCGGCGATTAACCCATACATGGTCATATTTAATATTGTGATATGACTCTACATAACTGTCGGCGGTACAACTGTCCGGGTTGATTGGCGGGCAGATTCGTGAAATCACATCGCACTATTAAATATGTATTTATTTATTTATAGAATTTTTTCATGTTGTGTATTTTTTAAACTTTACATGAAAAACAAACTTATTTCTAACATTTTTACTCCGTCAAGCGTCACAAAACTTTTTTCACGTTGGCATCACCATCCATAGCACCCACGGCAATTTACATATTTTTCCAGCGCTCTCTGGATTTTCTATGATTTTCGGGCCAAAAACCCCAAAAACACTGTCGGACGTGGCGCAATGTGCGTTAAGTAGTCAGTTCATTCATCTCGGTGTGCGGTACGGGCGGGGCCCCACGCCTGGCAAAAAGTTGGGTGCGTTCGGCAAATCACCGGGCACTTGCTGTGGAAGGCGGTGGTTTCGGTATGGGTGGAGGACCGTCGTTCGTCGTCTCTCCGTCGCATCCGCCAAACTCGCTTATTTTTTCACGGGCCCACGGTGACCATGCGAACACGCATGCGCCAAAATTTATCGCGTTCGGCGCTCTATGGATTTTCTATGATTTTCGGGGGCGAAAACCCCAAAAACACTGTCGGGACGTGATGCAGCGTGCGTTAAGTAGTCGGTTCGTTCATCTCTGGCGTCACGATACCGGGCGGGGCCCCACATGCGCTGGCAAATGTTGGGTGCATTCCGGCAAACCGCCCAGGCACTTGCTGTGGAAGGCGGTGATTTCGGTATGGATGGAGGGGACCCTCGGTCGTACGTCTGTCCGTCGCATCCGCCAAACTTCGCTCATTTTTTCCACGGCCCGGTGACCCGCAAGACAAACCGCCAAAAATTGTCGCGTTTGACGCTCTCTGGATTTTCTATCATTTTCAGGGCGAAAACCCCAAAAACATTGCCGGACGTAGCATAGCGTGCGTTCGTAGTAAATATTCGTTCATCTCGGCGTGCGATGCGGGAAGGGCCCCACATGCTGGCAAAGTTGGGTGCATACCGACCAGCGCCTAGGCACTTGCTGTGGGCGGTGGTTTGGTATGGGTGGAGGTGACCCTCGGTCGTCGTCTCTCCATCGCATCCGCCAAACTTCGCTCATTTATTTTCCACGAGCCCACGGTGACCATGTAGAACGCATGCGCCAAAATTTGTCGCGTTTCAACGCTCTACGGATTTTCTATGATTTTCCGGACCGAAAATCCCAAAACACAGCCCAGACGTGATGCAACGTGCGTTCGTAGTCGGATTTTGTTCATCTCTGGCGTGCGGTACCCGGGCAGGGCCCCACACACGCTGGCAAAAGTTGGGTGCATTCTGGAAAACCGCCCAGGCACTTGCCGTGGAAGGCGATGGTTTCAGTATGGGTGGAGGGGACCCTCGGTCGTACGTCTCTACGTCGCATCCGCCAAACTCGCTCATTTTTCCGGCCTACGGTGACCATGCGGGACCGCCGCGCCAAAATTTGTCGCGTTTGGCGCTCTGGATTTTCTATGATTTTACGGGCGAAAACCGAAAAACACTACGTGGACGTGACGCAACGTGCGTTCGTAGTCGAATTTCGTTAATCTCTGGCGTGCGGTACCCGGTCGGGGCCCCACATGCGCTGGCAAAAGTTGGGTGCATTCCGGCAAACCGCCCAAGCACTTGCTGTGGAAGGCGGTCGTTTCAGTGTGAAAAGGTGTGTACGGAACACCTTTTTTCTGTAACGTTCAAACATGCCCAAATTTTTGTATCGCATTGTATCTACATGACAATCATGCGTGCCAATTTTTTGTGCATTTTGGGTCTGTTTGCATTTTCTACGGTTTTTGGCGTCGACAGTCCGAAAACACTGTTATTAATCAAAATTATTTCATACTAAATTTTTTTAAAAAAAATACGAATTCCCTCTTCTAATTTCGTTTTTTTTTCCTTTCTTCCTCTCTTCATCTTTTCTTTTCATCTTCGACTAGTGCGGATGATCCTTCACTCTGTATCGTTGGACATCTTTGAGTGCTCGAATCAATTCAGTCATGATGCTGCGATGTCATTAGTCTACAGTGCACTCATGCATATTCAAATGGCCATGCATTATGCAGCCTGGATCTTATCCTTCTGGTCATGTCAATATTGCTTATATGACTTAGCAATGCCATGTCAGTCGCTATGGAACAATGGATGTTGCCATGGTGACCATTGTCTATTAGTGCTTTCGAAGCTCCAAGTCATTGATACTAGCTTGCAATACGCAGTCTCGTACAAGTCACCTTGCTCACATGTATATCCTTGAAGCTTCTTGAGATCCTGTATGTCTTCCAATGACTGGTTCGGTACGTTCTCATTGGTCATGCATTGACTCTGAACAGGGTATATGCTTGATATTGACAAGCATTCGTGCTCAACGTTTTCATCCCAATTTGCAGGTTCATTGCTGGATGACGTCTTATACATACTCAGTGCGCTTCAATTAGTCATAGCAGCTTCTGTACTATTCTGTTCACTGCGAATCCTCTCAGTTGGTAATAGTGTCGATCTATGATAATTCCATTGTCACTCTGCAGCGGTTTAGTGTGGGCCTTTGACAAAGATTCGATCTCTCCTTACGCATGTCACAAGCTGACACTAGGTCTATTGGTCTACTCATGAGCCTTCAGCTCTCGAGTAGTCTCAGACTTCAGACTTCAGGTCACATAGGTCTGTACGGCCAATAACCTAGTCATTCTTTGCATAGTTCTATATTAACTCACATTGATACGTCGACTATACTTCTGCTCTCGTATGTGTCATATGGATGAGTTCATGGACGATCTGATGTACACGTTTGATATCTGCCTCATGAGAACTCCTCTGTCATGCTAGTGCATTCCAGTCGAATCTGATCATTAACTCGAGTCTAAGATTCTATCTTCATTCAGACTCTCTGCGATCCTTGCATATGTCTACGTTCCATTCGCTATGGTAATACCTGTCATCTACGTCTGGCTATTCCTGTCGAAAGTTTCAGTTACACATCTACCAAATCTCTGCTTCAAGCTGATCTTTCACTAGTACTTCTTCTGTCGTAAGCTTACATGCTGATGTCATTATGACATGTTCTCTGGCACCTGAAGATCTATCACGACTTCGCATCGTGTGAATGCTAGTCCGACAATCCTGTTGTATCTCAATGTTCGAATGCTTCAGCATTCGATACCTATATTATCTCTCATTTCATCGTCGCTTGCCGTAATAATACTGCGTCAATATCTCATGTCACTCATGCAATCACTTGTACTCATCTTAGGTATGCCAACTCTTCGACTAAGTATCGTATCACATCTGTGCAATCGTACTTCTTGGACCTGACATACTCTATGACTCACGTGTATTCTCAGACTATACGTAGATGCTCATTATGCATCTTAGCATTCTCCATCGCTCTTTCTGATCTAGTCCTATGGTTCATACTTCATGCATCGTTTTTAAGGATGCAAGGCGAGCTGAATTAAGATCACTAATGTGGAGTTTAAATTGTTGTGTGACGGAGTGACGGTTGCCAGATGCTCTACAGAGATACAGTAGATGCATAAAATTTGCTTCTTCTCTTAATTTTTTATGCTTCATCGGATTCACTTCATTGTGTCGCAGTTGTTGATTTTTGACACACCCTCTTGTGCCAAGAGTCTTGGCGTTTCTCCTTAAACTCAAAATACCTGACGTGTTTGAAGCCACACATCATGCATGCAGATGCAGTTGTAGCAGTACAGAATACAGACATTCGAAGGCACACAACAAGATCGCAATCACATTGACTGGGCAGATGCAGATGCAGTTAGCCTACTGATTGTCCAGAAATTAAAGGCTGCTAAATGCTCTTGGTGGCTAACCTGACAAACAAAAGAACCAACCTTTTTCAGATTATAAGGCACACACGCCAGGATAACTCCAGGTTCATTTCATTACAGCATAATAGAGACAAAAGGCCACGCGTGGGTAATGTAATGGCGCCGCTTCTTGATTAGCCATGTCTTGATTAGCGATTTAGCGAGACTAATGTAATGGCGCTGCTTCTTCGTCTCGTTTACACATGTCTGCTTGTTCCGGCACCATTTGATCTTGCTTTGCGCCTATTCCCGGTGCATCATATTCCCATGGGTCAAATCTAGTGCAACTAAATATTTTTCACGACCACCCTCCCGATCAATCCTACGGTCCTTGTCCATATCTCCAGCAGCATTTGATGATTTCGTTGTACCTTTGTGAACACTGGGAAAGCTACTAGCCTTAGGCAAACCATGGAATATATAGGTACATTGCTCAACCACTTGGTTGTCTTATACTTGAATGTAGTACCGATCATCTGACATTTTTTTTATCTTGTGCAAATCATATCTCCTAGATATAAATACCGAAGGATAATAATTCCATTTATTGGGCTTGGACTGTACTCTGCCAGAGGCAGAGTATAAATACAACACAATTTCATCCGCAATAGACTAATGAAACCATGCGTTGCCACTTGTTGTTATCACCATCCTCATGCTTAATTTAATACACTAGTAGAAAATGGGGCATTTGTCCCGGTTCGTAAGGGCCTTTAGTCCTGGTTCATGAACCGGGACTAATGGGTCGTTACTAATACCTCCCCCCTTTAGTCCCGGTTCTAACACGAACCGGGACAGATGGGCCTCCACGTGGCCGGTGCGCCGAGCCCAGGCAGGGGGGCCTTTGGTCCCGGTTGGTGGCACCAACCGGGACCAAAAGGCATCCACGCGTCAGCATTTCAGTGGCTGGGGTTTTTTTTTGAGGGGGGGTGGGGGTTTTGGGGGGTTAATTTAGGTGTTTCATATATTGTGTTAGCTAGCTAATTAATAGAGAGAAGTGTCCTCTCTTATGTCCGTGCTTGGTCAACGCTACGTACTATACATAGAGAGGCCCTCGACACGCTAGCTAGTAATTAAGAAAATGAAGGGAACCATTAAGTACAGAAGTTCGTCATGCATACCGAGAGAAGTGATCGATCGACCTCGCCTTCTCCGAGAGATTGATCGAACAACAAGTTTTCGTATTATCTATCCGACGCTACTGGCTACATACATATACAATATGTAAGATCTCTTAATTAATTACAATCCCCTAGCAATTGAAATCAACTTCCACATGGTATTCTCCGGATTTATTGATTATGTGGTCAAGAAAGAATCCCGCCAATTCCTCTTGAATTGCTTTCATGCAATCTTGTTCTAGGAGTTCATTCCGCATCTGCCACGTCTAATTTGAAGAAGGGGGTTAATTAATACATATATATGAATGAAACTCAACAGAAATGATGGTGTAATAAAATGAAATTGTCAATATTATTGCTTATGCAGTTCATATTGTCTTTTAGAGTAGCCCCGCTTATTTTTCAAAGTCGCGTTGTAGATGAACTCGCACACGTAGCATCCACAGAAATCATTCCCTTGTTCCTGCCACAAGCACTTTACGAGAAATAGAGGTCAATCAAACTGATAATGAAGCATTATAAATGGCATTGATGAAAGTATAGCTATAGAATCAACAGGAGATGCGCGCAACTAGCTAGCCAGTAGTACTTACTTTCGGGTATGTATATCCCAGCTCCTTCGGCAGTCCCGGAGCTTCTGCGTTGAACTGTTTCCAAACCCTGCAAGACAAAAATAATAATTATTATTACTTGAGATATCAGGAAATGAACAAAAAGTTGCCGATATGGTGCGATAATGATCGATTGAACTTACTTGTTGAGCAATTCAGTCATGTCCGCATAGGTTTCGGGATCTTTTCGTCTCGAGTCTAAGACGGTTACTAGTCCCCGCTTAAGCTTAATCTCCAGAAGAACATAGTGGAAGCTACGCACGGATGCATAACTCATCAATTACATTACTATAACCTCGCTCGAGTAATAAGGGAAACCGAATATGCACACGACAGTAACACTCACTTGAAGTTGTAAGGAAAGAGTATGGTATCTTTGTTTTGCACTAGTAAAAAAGGGGGCAATGGTCCAGGCAGGGCCAGCCCATTAGTCCCGGTTCAGTACAGAACCGGGACCAATGGGATCATTGGACCCGGTTCGTGAGCCCCGGGAGCCGGCCGGGCCACGTGGGCCATTGGTCTCGGTTCGTCTGGACCTTTTGGTCCCGGTTGGTGGGCCGAACCGGGACCAATGGTCCTCGCTCCTAGCCCACCACTATTGGTCCCGGTTGGAGGCATGAACCGGGACCAAAGGCTGCCCATTAGTCCCGATTCATACCACCAATCGGGACTAAAGGTTTGGTCCTTGTTCAGGCCAGAGTTTAGTCCCACCACGCCAACCGAAGGGGCCTCACACCGGTTTATAAGCCCCTCCCTCTCTGCCTTGTTGAGCTCCTCTCAAAATGAAAATAGATGCCCTTATACAGGGAATTTGACCTAAATTCATACTGAATTTCTCTGAAGTTAGTAGAAATTTATTATGAATTTAGGTTGAATTTTCTCTATAAGCGCATCTATGCTCATTTTTTTAGTAAAGTTAATCACAACTATTTCTTCTATTTATTTCTGAGTAGTTTTTTATATAGTTTTTTTTTCTTTTCTGCTATGTTTATTTTTTTCTTTTTATTTCTGAGTTGTAATAAGTCAATAAAAATAAGCATCTATGCTCATTTTTTAGTAAAGTTAATCATAACTATTTTTTCTTCTATTTATTTCTGAGTTGTAACAAGTCATTAAAAATAAGCATCTATACTCATTTTTTTAGTAAGTTAATCACAACTATATTTTCTTCTATTTATTTCTGAGTTGGTAATAAGTCATTAAAAATAAGCATCTATGCTCATTTTTTAGTAAAGTTAATCACAACTATTTTTTTCTATTTATTTCTGACTAGTTTTTTATATCGTTTTTTTCTTTTCTGCTATATTTATTTTTTTCTGTTTATTTCTGAGTTGTAATAAGTCATTAAAAATAAAAAAGAGGCGCAATGCTCGTTAATTAGCTTCAAGCCTTTCGGAGTAGTGTAAACTGCACTGCACATAGCTCCGTGCAGTCTACCCTAATCCTCAAGGCTTGAAGCTAAGCAATGTGCAGGTGAGCATTGAGCCTCTTCTTCATCGTCTCTGCACTCAGGGCTTATAAACCGCTGCGAGTGCCTCTCGCTTGGCGAGGTGGGACTAATTAAAAACAGCTGCAAAAAGAATCAACTAAAAAACAGCTGCAGAAAATAAATAAGTAATCAGACGGGTGCATTGGTACCGGTTGGTGGCACCAACCGGTACCAATGGTGGCACCAACCGGTACCAATGGTGGCACCAACCGGTACCAATGCCCCTCTTTGGTCCCGGTTGATGGCACCAACCGGGACCAATGCCCCTCTTTTGTCCCGGTTGGATCCACCAACCGGGACCAAAGGTCTTTGTTTCCCACCCTTTGGGCTGCTGAAAAGAGGCCTTTGGTCTCGGTTGGAGGCACCTACCGGGACTAAAGGTGGCATTGGTCACGGTTTGTGGCACGAACCGGGACCAAAGCCTTTGCTATATAAGTAGCACTTAGCAAAATTTGAGAACCGCATCCCCACTTTGATCTCTCCTCCTCCTCTCCCGACGCCGTGCGCCGTCCCCTGCCGCCACCTCGCCGTCGCCGCCCGCCCAGCCGTCGGCGCCCGCCCGCCCGACGCCGTCGCCGCCCGCCCGCCCAGCGCCGTCGCCACCCGCCTTGCCGCCCGACGTCGCCGCCTGACCAGCGCCGCCTCGGCGCCGTCGCCGCCCACACAGACCTCGCCGTCGCCGTGAGCAACTTTTATTATTTTTGTTAGATTTTTTAGATTTTTTGTAGTTCATAGATTTTTTGTTAGATTAGATGTGTAGTAATTTAGATATGTAGTTCATATTGTGTAATTTAGATTGTGTAATTAATTTGTTCATATTATGTTCAATTTTTTTCTATTAATAGATTTTTTGGTGATATTGTTGAATATGCATGTTTGGTGATATTATTGTTAATAGATTTTTTGTACATCTTATATGTGTAGTAATTTAGATATGTAGTTCATATTGTGAAATTTAGATTGTGTAATTATTTTGTTCATATTATGTTAGAATTTTTCTATTAATAGATTTTTGGTGATATTATTGTTGAATATGCATGTTTGGTGATATTATTGTTAATAGATTTTTTGGTGATATTTAGATTGTGTAATTAATTTTGTTCATAGAATTTTAATGATTTTTTTGTCCATAGTATTTAGAAAAAGGAAAAAAAATAAGAAGAGAAAGTGTTTAATATAATTAGTTAGAAAAATACTAGTTTACTTTTAGTAAGTACCATTTTACTTTATTTATAGTAAGTGCTTCATATATAGTTGAACTAGCTAGTTGATTTAATAAACTAATTTATTTTACTATATATAGAAGTAGTTTGTTTTTAGTAACTACTACTTTATTTATTTATAGTAAGTGCTTAGTAGTTGAACTAGATAGTTGATTTAATTAAGAAAACTACTTTATTTAACTATATATAGAAGTAGTCACCGCATCGACGTCGGCGATGCCTATCCTGCATCCTCGTCGTCGTCGACTCGGCGGTGGAGGCCTGCTTGATCAGGGCCATGTTCGGGACTGGGCTTCGCCGGGCTGGTATTGAGAGGTGCTACCTTCCGGGGGACGTACATTGGTGAGGAGGCAGCCCGTTGTTGACCCGATACTTGTTTGGTGGCGGTCGCGTGGGCCAGTGACGGTGCTGAGGCTTCCGGACACCATGGAGGTGGTACGTCACCGTGTCAGCGAGGAGGACGAGCATGTCAGTCGCTACATGGTTGCATTGGAGGGCAGGTTCGACAATACCTGGCAGGTTCTTCAGGGCTCTCACTGGAGCTATGATCCTGTGATGGTTCCTTATCTTTGGGTGTCCACCACCCGCGTCGATACCCGTCGGGCGCTACGGTTCTAGTTGTATTAGTGATGCTATATTAGTGATAATATTGGACCATGTACGGACACCAAGAGATGTTGTACTTTTGCCTATAATTATTGAATGCATGCTAATTTGAATACTACTTTATTTCATGATTTGGTTTTGCTTATTTTATGATTTGGTTTTCCTTATTGAATGCTCATATTGGTAAGTTCTCCTTCATTCCCGTGTGCTAGACAATTTGGTGTAATAAAGCACTCGGGAAAGAAAGGAGGAGCTACGTACATCACCGATAGTCAACCCGCGATTAATAATCTACTTTAATATGTGAATTATGAACATAGGGCGGAAATATCGTACTCGGACGAAGAAAACCGCCTGGGGGAGTGCGACTGGTGCCACGACGATCGAGGTATGTGCGACAGGTTCATTGAGCTAGACGAAGATCGGCGCTTCAGCATTAAGCTCGAGGAGACCTTCGATGTTCATACGGTATGCAACGACGACAATAGTTTGTTTCATAATTAAGCACGACTTCAACTATTTTAACGTGTATTTTTCATCTTTTCCAATTCGACTAGCTTATCCCATTCTTTGCAAGACGCTATGTGTTGGAGAGGATGGGTTTTGAAGACCATGAAAGTATGGAAACAAAAAAAATTATCCTAAGTACCCATCATGGTGTGGATTTTCAAGTAAAGATGTACAATGCTCAGAGTGTAACCCATTTTGGTTGCAAAAATTGGGAAGCACTTTGCAAGATGTATGGTCTTGATGAGGGTATGCTTGTCACCATGGATCTTGGTGATCCTACAAGCGAGCAAGAGAGACCTTCGATTTGGGTCCTTGTGGATACACCTCCAATTCTTCCCCCATGTGAGCTTAACATAGTTATTAAGTAATTTATATTGTTTATTTCAAAATAGTTGACAACTTATTTCCATTGACAGATTATTTTCATTCTTCAAAGAATGTGCGGAAGATGGTAGACAAAACCTACTACACCGAAGGATCCGAATTAACTTATCAGGAGAAAAATCATCTGGTCGCATTTTGTACTGATCTTGAGAATTACAATATCTACAATCAAACTCCTCATCATTATGGTCAATACGTGCCACTAGTGCACGTGTTGAACTACGGTAACTACCATGGAGATACCCTGGTAAGATTTTTTACTATTATGACATCCGTGCATCTTTTTGCACACTTCTAAAACTAGTACATTATTGCTAACTACGAAGTTATTACTATGTTTTTCAATAGATAATCCCGAATGATTGTGTGCCTCATCTGATGTATACGCACAGTACCCTTCATGTTTTGAACATACAACCAGGTCTTCCTACGAATCTCAACGGCCCATACCGGGTTTCTAAAAGAAGTGGAGACATGACAATCAAAGAATGGAAAAAATGTATGGACAGTCGTAAGGAGCTTCTTGGAAGCAAAAGGCAGCGGGCAAGAATTGGAGACATGACTATCGCCATTCTTCATAATGGAGAGTCAGGTTCTATATAGTTTTATGCTATTTTACCTTAAGGGTGTTTAGGTCCTACCTGATACTGATGATCATGTGCTAAGAACAATTATGTATGGTTGGGTTCGATGACTATGAGGATGATGATCATATGACTTATTATTAATAACGAGTAGAAGTTGTATGATGATGCATGATTAGTAGGACTTGTTATTATATATGATGATGTATGATGCGAGCATGCATGAGTTGTTATATCAGCGGGTGAAATGAACATAGCAGCATCGTTGGTAAACCAAGGACGAAGATATAAGAGAGGACACTTCTCTCTATTAGCTAGCTAATAACAACCTAAAAATAACCCCCCAAACCCCTAAAGCAGCCACTTTTCTAAAAAAACATGGAATTTTGGTCCCGGTTGGTGCCACCGACCGGGACCAAAGGCCCCCCTGACTGGGCTCGGCGGACCGGCCACGTGGAGGCGCATCTGTCCCGGTTCGTGTTTGAACCGGGACTAATGGGTGGAGGTATTAGTAACGACCCATTAGTCCTGTTTCATGAACCGAGACTAAAGGCCCTTACGAACCGGGACTAATAGGTGTTTTTTTACTAGTGTTGATTTTTTATCAACGATTGTAGCAAGTTGGCCTCGGCCTCTTCGGCGTGCTTTTTGACCTGAATATCATCTATGATATTTGTGTTAATGAACCCAATATCATACATTTCTTGTTTTCTACACTCGGCGATCTTCAATCTGCATAATATATTGAGGATAATTAATTATAAATACATGCAACGAAAGAGCCGAGCTATATATAGAGACTTAATGACAGAAATAGTACTTACAGACAGTAGCAAAAGACCGTTAATTTATCGAGGGCCTTTTGATTGAAGAACGCGAAGAACTCCTCAAATGGAACAGGCAACAGATTAGTTCCAACAAGGTCGTGCTCCTCTTTAATGTTCAGATATAAACTATTCGTCCCCCCAGACTCTCTGCAGGTTTTCATGTACCAATTATGGAACCTTCGCATCATCGTTGTTAGAGATTTTTCATCTTTGACGAGAGGCTTCCCGTACTCGTATCTGTGTTCGTCCACCTCCATGAAATCAGGAAGTTGATCGTCAAGCAGGTAATCTGATTGATTGCCATAACCGGCCACCGTCCCTGGAGCATTAGCGACGATGTCGCCGCTAGACACATTGAGCAGGGGGCACGATTGATTTGCTTGTTCGCCGAGCTGGGGAATTTTTTTCGCAGCTGCTCGTTTTCTTGACCTTTGATGTCTGACAGTACTTCCCGACCACTCCGCTTGGAGATAAGTCTGTTAAGTAATGCGCTCATAGTTGGTTCTTGGCAGAGACTTTGCTGGTTTCCTCAGGGCATTGAGAGTGCGCTTTGCTTTCACTGGATCTACCTTCTCCTCCGGAGGTGGATGTCTCTTTGCTTTCAACCCTTCAAAGAAGTCGTCCACTTCGGCCCGCACGATTTTTGCGTTTTCCTCCATGGTCCTCTTGTACGGTAACTTCTCTAGAGACTTGAGAGGAGGACCATATCTGTATTGCCTCCCGCCTCTGGCTGTACTGCTAGACGCCGGAGCAGACGGAGCGGCTATAGCGTCTGTCTTCTTTCATGCTTGCTTACAAGTCGGAGGAGAAGGACTACGATGCGCCGGAGCAGCCGGGGCAGCGGTGGGTCTCCTCCGCCCTTATTGGCGAGCCGGAGAAGGAGGAGGCTGCTGGCTGCTCGGGCGCGCCAGCGCAGGCGGAGAAGGAGGCGGAGTGCCGCCACGCGCCGGAGAAGGAGGCCCAGTGCCTTGATCGTCACTCGCCGGAGGAGGAGGCGGTGGAGGAGGCGGAGTGCCCTGACTCGCCGGAGGAGGAGGAGGAGGCGGAGGCGTCCAGTTCGGAAGGTTGATGAGCTCCTTCCGCCATAGGCATGGAGTCTTCAGACCAGAACCCAGCCTAGTCTCCCCTTCACCGGTAGGGTGGTCAAGCTAGAAGTCCTCAAATACCTCCGTTATTTCATCCACCATCACCCTAGCATATCCTTCTGGAATCGGCCGACAGTGAAAAGTTGCGCCGGGTTCAGTAGGATAAACAGAGCCAACAGCTGCCTTGACCTTCAAATTCATCCATCGCGTCATAATGTGGCAATTTTGTGACTCCGTGATAGCATCCACGGGTAGCTGGCAGGAGCCGTCAAGACATGCTCTGGCTGAAGCAGCTCGGTGGAAGCCACGCTGCTTCTCCGCTGAGATGGCGGGGCAGCTTCGGGGGAAGCTTCGGCAGGTCATTTGCTGCGATCTGCTTCTCGTTCCTCTAGCCCCGTTACCCTTTCATGCAGCGCCTGCAGTTGGCTCTGCTCCAGTTTCTTCCTCCTCTCCTGGGTTTTGTAACCCCCTGCGTCCGGAAAACCAACCTTCCACGGAATGGAGCCTGGCGTGCCTCGTGTCTGTCCAGGGTGCTCAGGGTTCCCGAGGGCCATTGTGAGCTCGTCCTTCTCCCTGTCTGGAACGAACGTCCCTTGCTGCACTGCATTGATATAGTGCCGAAGCCTCTTGACTGGTATTTTCAGTTGCTCGTCCGTCCAACGGCACTTCCCTGATACAGGGTCCAAGGTTCCGCCAGCCCCGAAGAACCAAGTCCGGCAACGGTCTGGCCAGTTCATTGTCTCAGGTTCGATCCCTTTATCAATGAGATCATTCTCAGCCTTGGACCACTTAGGCCGGGCTTTGATGTAGCCACCTGACCCCGTGCGATGGTGAAACTGCTTCTTCGCAGCATTTTGCTTGTTTGTCGCCGACATCTTCTTACTCTTTTCCGATGTCATGTGGGCCACAAATGCGGGCCAGCGATCTTTGATCTTCATATTTGCCGATGAATTCTGGTGTCTCTTCTTTGTCGACAAACTTGCTCAGCTCTTTCCTCCACCTCCTGAATAGGCTTGCCATCTTCTTAAGAGCACAAGACTTGATTAATTGCTCTTTAACTGGCTTCTCCGGATCCTCCTCTGGCGGTAGGGTGAAATTTGCCTTCAGCTGAGTCCAAAGATCATCTTTCTTCATATCATTGACATAATACACCTCAGGGTCTTCCTCCTTAGGCTTATACCATTGTTGGATGCTGATCGGGATCTTATCCCTAACAAGAACCCCGCACTGAGCAGAAAATGTGTTCTTTGTCCAGATGGGTTCAATCGGTTCGCCATCGGGCGCGATTGCTGTGATCTCAAACCTTTCATCCGAGCTCAACTTTTTCTTCGGGCCTCGTCTCCTTACTGAAGTTGTGCTCGATCCGGAGGGCTACAAAAAGGAAGAAAGACGAGAGTTAATTAATATGTGTACATATACCAAAACATGAATGCATCAATTAACTAGTCAGCACGGGCTTAACTAATATATATATACCTGGCCGAACTCGGTTCGGTCACCGGAGCAGTCAGCACGGTCTCCTTCTTGTACCTCCATTGGGTCACCGGAGCCATCATGAACATAGCCCTCTTCTTGTACCGGCATTAATGGGCCGGAGCCATCATGAACACAGCCCTCTTTTTCACCCAGTCCTTCCTGACCATCGGTATCATTGAGAAATGACGCAGTGACATCACTTCCTTGTGCGATTATGTCCCCCAACATCGCTTCTGTTGCTTCGTCTCGGGAGTTCTCCATAGTTTCTGCAAATATTTACAACATGTCAATTATTATTCAAACATGGTACAGATGGATATATATTAGTGGCAAATGTATAACTAGCTAGCTAATCACAATAAGGGATCACGTTAGTGGCCTCGACGCTGCTTCTCTAGGGTTTGGGGTGGCCTAGACAACACTTCAAGGGTTTGGGGTGGCCTCGACACAACGCTTCAAGGGTTTGGGGTGGCCTCGACGACAACGCTCTTTTAACTTGGTAAATTTGGGTGGCCTCGAGAGAGTTTGTCGGGTAGGGGCGCGGCGGGAGGGGGTAGGAGACCAACATCATTTTTTATCTAGGGTTTGGGTGTCCTTGAGAATTTTGGTCGAGCGAGAGGGCCGAGGGGAGTGCTGTCGTGGTATAAGTTATCACGGTCGAGAGGGGGTATATATATCGACCGCCCCTCATGTCGAAGTTATCCGGGAGGGGGTTATATTGACAACGACGTGACATACATATATATGGAGAATGAAGAAAGGAATAGAGGAGAAAGAAGAAAAAATAGACTATCTATTTTTTCTTCTTTCTCCTCTATTCCTTTCTTCTTCTTCTCCTCTTCTTTTTCTTCTTCTCCCTCGTGTTGAAGTTATCGGGAGGGGTATATCAATGACGAAAGAGGATGATCGAAGAAAAAAAATAAAAAAAAAAGAGGAGAAGAAGAAAGGAATAGAGGAGAAGAAGAAAAAATAGAATATTTTCTATTTTTTCCTATTCTCCTCTATTTCTTTCTTCTTCTCCTCTTGTTTTTCTTCTTTTTTCCTCTTCTTATTTATTTCTCCTCTTCTTCCTCTCCTCTTCTTCTCCTTTCTTCCTCTTCTTATTTTCCTTTTTCCTCTCCTTCTTTTTTTTCTTCTTCCTTCTTTCTAGCTAGATATATAGACCTTTTCTAAAAATGTAACTTTTGCATATATAAAACCTTTTCTTCTTCTTCCTCTTTCCTTCTCTTCCTTCTTCCTAAATATCTAAAACTTTTCTAAAAATGAAACTAACCTAAAACTAATGTACGAACATTAATGTACTAAAATTAATGTATTTTTAGAACACCGTGCATATTACAATTGAAAAAATACATACATTCATACAAAAAACATGTAAAAAATACATACATACATATATGAACATACATAAGAAATACATATATCTAAAAAATACATACATACATATATGAAATATAAAAACATCTAAAAACATGTAAAAAAATGTAAAAAAAATATCTAAAAACATGTAAAAACATCTAAAAACAACTAAAACAACGGCGGCGGCGGGGGGGGGCAGGGCGCTGCTGTGCTCACAGGGCGGCGCGCTGGGCAGGCAGGGCAAGCGGCGGGAGGCGTCAGGCGAGCAGGGCGCCAAGAGTGGCGGTGACGGCGTCGTGGGCGGCGACGATGTCGGGCGCGACGCTGGGCGGCGATGGTGTCGGGTGGCGCGGGAGGTGACCGCAACGGCGCTGGGTGGCGCGCAGACGGCGTCGAAGCGGCGCGGGTGGTGACGGTGCAGGGCGCGGGCGGCGACGGGCGGCGACGGCGTCGTTGTGGTGTGAATCGGGCAGCTGGCGGCGTCCTCGGCGCGGGCAACTGCAGAGATGAAGTTCATAAAGCTAAGTCTTTGCTTATATAGCAAAGCCATTGGTCCCGGTTCGTGGCACCAACCGGGACCAATGCCCCCTTTAGTCCCGGTTGGTGCCACCAACCGGGACCAAAGCCCTCTTTTCGGCAGCCCAAAGGGCGGGAAGCCGCGGCCTTTGGTCCCGGTTGGTGGCACAAACCGGGACTTAAGGGTGGCCATTGGTACCGGTTTGTGGCACCAACCGTACCAATGCCCCCCTTTTAGTCCCGGTTGGTGCCACCAACCGGGACCAAAGGCCCTGTGCTACCCGCGTCGGGGCCAAAATTTAGTCCTACCTCGCTAGTTGAGAGGGCTCGAGAGTGGTTTATAAGTGCTGCTGCACCCACCCTCTCGAGCTCCTCTCGACTGCAGGCTTTCGGGCCTAATCTCACACTATGCTGCTGTGGGCCTATTGGGCCTTCTGCGGGCCTGAATCCTGGCCCAGGTTGGGTTTCTAGTCGTATTCAGGCCGTGGTGGCCCAATAGGTGGCAGGTTTTTTTTCAGTTTTTTGTTTTGTTTTCTGCATTATTTATTTTCTTTTGTTTTTTGCTTTATTTTTTAATTTTTTTTGCTTTATTTTTTAGTTTTAGAAAAATTATAAACTTTCTGTTAGTGCCATTACTTTTCAAATTTGAAAACACTCTTTTTGTTTTTTTGTTTTCTTTGTTGCTTTATTTATTTTGTTTTGTTTCTACTTACAACAAAATACATATTGTTGCTATTTTTATTTTGTTTCCAGTTTTTTTGTTTTGTTTTCTGCATTATTTATTTTCTTTTGCCTTTTGCTTTATTTTTTAATTCTTTTTGCTTCTAGGTCAGCAAAATTATAAACTTTCTGTTAGTGCCATTAGTTTTAGAAAAAATACAAACTTTCTATTAGTGCCATTAGTTTTCAAATTTGAATAGTTAAAATTTGAATTCTTTGAAATTTGTGTGAATCACAAGTTTGTGATTAACTTTACTAAAAAAATGAACATAGATGCGCCTATAGAGAAAATTCAAACTAAATTCATAATAGTTGGCATGGTATCATACTCGTCCGTTACAAAGTTGGCATGGGATCATCATAATAGTTGCGGGAGAAAGTCTTCACTTTTTCTTCGCCTATGTCATTTGCTTATTGCGCCGTAACCATGGATAATCTTCATTGTTTATCAGGATGCTGGGGTCAGCTTTGACTTTGAAGGGAGGAATTTCATGAAACTTTTTATAATCTTCAGACATGTCTGTCTTGCCCTCCACTCCCACTATGTCCCTTTTTCCTGAAAGAACTATGTGGCGCTTTGGCTCATCGTATGATGTATTCGCTTCCTTATCTTTTCTTTTTCTCGGTTTGGTAGACATGTCCTTCACATAGATAACCTGTGCCACATCATTGGCTAGGAACGGTTCGTCAGTGTACCCAAGATTTTTCAGATCCACTGTTGTCATTCCGTACTGCGGGTCTACCTGTACCCCGCCTCCTGACAGATTGACCCATTTGCACTTAAACAAAGGGACCTTAAAATCATGTCCGTAGTCAAGTTCCCATATGTCCACTATGTAACCATAATATGTCTCCTTTCCCCTCTCGGTTGTTGCATCAAAGCAGACACCACTGTTTTGGTTGGTGCTCTTTTGATCTTGGTCAATCGTGTAAAATGTATTCCCATTTATCTCGTATCCTTTGTAAATTAATACAGTCAAAGATGGTCCCCTCGACAACAAGTACATCTCATCACAAACAGTGTTGTCACCTCTGAGACGTGTTTCCAACCAACTGCAGAAAGTCCTGATGTGTTCACATGTAATCCAGTCGTCACACTTTGCTCGGGTGTTTGGGCGCAGATGTTCTTGTGTTCATCGACATACGGGTCACCAAGGTAGAGTTCTGTAGAACTGTAGTGTGCTTGAGACCAAGAATGTCCATCCTGCATATTATTGAGTCCCTTCCAAGCGTGCCTTTTCGGTCAGTCTCCCCTCATACCGCGATTTAGGGAGACCTATCTTCTTAAGGCCAGGAATGAAGTCAACACAAAACCCGATGACATCCTCTGTTTGATGGCCCATGGAGATGCTTCCTTCGGCCTAGCGATTCTGGACATATTTCTTTAGGACTCCATGAACCTCTCAAAGGGGTACATATTGTGTAGAAATACGGGGCCCAGAATGACAATCTCGTCAACTAGATGAACTAGGACGTGCGTCATGATATTGAAGAAGGATGGTGGGAACACCAGCTTGAAACTGACAAGACATTGCACCACATCATTCCTTAGCCATGGTATGATTTCTGGATCGATGACCTTCTGAGAGATTGCATTGAGGGATGCACATAGCTTCACAATGGCTAATCGGACGTTTTCCGGTAGAAGCCCCCTCAATGCAACCGGAAGCAGTTGCGTCATAATCATGTGGCAGTCATCAGACTTTAGGTTCTGAAACTTTTTCTCTGCCATATTTATTATTCCCTTTATATTCGACGAGAAGCCAGTCGGGACCTTCATACTAAGCTGGCATTCAAAGAATATTTCCTTCTCTTCTTTGGTAAGAGCATAGCTGGCAGGACCTTCATACTGCTTTGGAGGCATGCCGTCTTTTTCGTGCAAATATTGCAGGTCCTCCCGTGCCTCAGATGTATCTTTTGTCTTTCCATACACGCCCAAGAAGCCTAGCAGGTTCACGCAAAGGTTCTTCACGTAAATTGAAGAGCAAACCTCTAGGTCTTTCCAGTAGGGTAGGTCCCAAAATATAGATTTCTTCTTCCACATGGGTGTGTGTCCCTCAGCATCATTCGGAACAGCTAGTGCGCCGGGACCCTTTCCAAAGATTACGTGTAAATTATTGACCATAGCAAGTACGTGATCACCGGCACGCATGGCGGGCTTCTTCTGATGATCTGGCTCACCTTTGAAATGCTTGCCTTTCTTTCGACATTGATGGTTGGTCGGAAGAAATCGACGATGGCCCAGGTACACATTCTTCCTGCAGCTTCCCAGGTATATACTATCGGTGTCATGTAAACAGTGCGTGCGTGGCGTGGTATCCCTTGTTTGTCTGTCCTGAAAGGTTACTGAGAGAGGGCCAATCGTTGATGGTCACGAACAGCAACGCCTTTAGGTCAAATTCCTCCTGTTTGTGCTCATCCCACGTAAGTACACCGTTTCCATTCCACAGCTGTAAAAGTTCTTCAACTAAGGGCCTTAGGTACACATCAATGCCGTTGCCGGGTTGCTTAGGGCCTTGGATGAGAACTGGCATCATAATGAACTTCTACTTCATGCACATCCAAGGAGGAAGGTTATACATACATAGAGTCACGGGCCAGGTGCTGTGATTGTTGCTCTGCTCCCCGAAAGGATTAATGCCATCCGCGCTTAAAGCAAACCATACGTTCCTTGGGTCACTTGCAAACTCATCCCAGTACTTTCTCTTGATTTTTCTCCACTACGACCCGTCAATGGGTGCTCTGAACTTCCCGTCTTTCTTACGGTCCTCACTGTGCCGTCACATCAACTTGGCATGCTCTCCGTTTCTGAACAGATGTTTCAACCGTGGTATTATAGGAGCATACAACATCACCTTCGCAGGAACCCTCTTCCTGAGGGGCTCACCGGCAACATCACCAGGGTCATCTCGTCTAATCTTATACCGTAATGCACCGCATACTAGGCATGCGTTCAGATCCTTGTACGCACCGCGGTAGAGGATGCAGTCATTAGGGCATGCATGTATCTTCTGCACCTCCAATCCTAGAGGGCAAACGACCTTCTTTGCTGCGTATGTACTGTCGGGCAATTCGTTATCCTTTGGAAGCTTCTTCTTCAATATTTTCAGTAGCTTCTCAAATCCTTTGTCAGGCATAGCATTCTCTGCCTTCTGCTGCAGCAATTCCAGTATGGTACCGAGCTTTGTGTTGCCATCTTCGCAATTGGGGTACAACCCTTTTTTGTGATCCTCTAACATGGGGTCGAACTTCAGCTTCTCCTTTAACTTTCGCATTGTGTCCTTGCATCAACAATGACCCGGCGGAGATCATCATCATCGGGCACATTGTCTAGTTCCTCTTGATCTTCAGCAGCTTTGCCCGTTGCAGCATCATCGTGCACATCGTCTGGTTCCTCTTGATCTTCAGTATCATCACCGTATTCAGGGGGCACATAGTTGTCATCGTACTCTTCTTCTTCGTCGTCTTCCATCATAACCCCTATTTCTCCGTGCCTCGTCCAAACATTAAAGTGTGGCATGAAACCCTTGTAAAGCAGGTGGGTGTGAAGGATTTTCCGGTCAGAGTAAGACTTCGTATTCCCACATATAGGGCCTGGACAACACATAAAACCATTCTGCTTGTTTGCCTCAGCCACTTCGAGAAAATCATGCACGCCCTTAATGTAATCGGAGGTGTGTCTTTCACCGTACATCCATTGCCGGTTCATCTGCGTGCATTATATATAATTAAGTGTGTCAAAAATCATTACAGAACATCATGAATAGATAATTAAGTGACCAAATTAATAGAAGTTCATCATCACATTAAAACCAAAGTACATACATAGTTCTCATCTAACAACATAAAGCTCTGCAGAGCATCTAAATTAATTAAACCATACATTGAAACTATGTAAAACATTTCAATGCGAAAACAAATGCAATCATAATCGCAACCAAGGTAACAACTGATCCAACAGCATAATGATACCAAGCCTCGGTATGAATGGCATAGTTTCTAATCTTTCCAATCTTCAAGAGCATTGCATCCATCTTGATCTTGTGATCATCGATGACATCCGCAACATGCAACTCCAATATTATCTTCTCCTCCTCAATTTTTCTTATTTTCTCCTTGAAGAAATTGTTTTCTTCTTCAACTAAATTTAACCTCTCGACGATAGGGTCGGTTGGAATTTCCGGTTCAACAACTTCCTAGATAAATAAAATCTATGTCATGTTAGTCGGCATAATAATTTTCATAAACAATAAATGAACCAATAGTTATGAGAAGATAATATATACCACATCCTAATCATAGACAGGACGAGGGCCGACGGGGGCGGATACCAAAACCATCGCACTATATAAGATGCAATAATAGAACTAAGAAAATTATACAAGTATCTATCTAAAAATACAAGTAAGAATATTTTTCCTTTAAAAAAGAAGATAAGAATAAGAGGCTCACCACGGTGGTGCCGGCGATGACATTGGCGCGGGCGATCGACGGCGGTGAAGACGGGGACGGGGCGTGATGGACCGCTAAACCTAGACAAATATAGGAAAATGGAGCTTGGAGATTGAGCTTGGAGAGGAGAAAGCTTAAGTAGTGTGGCTCGGGCATTCCATCGAACACCTCGTGTGCATAGGAGGTGAGCTAGATCACCACAAAGTTCTCCCCTCGCCGGCCAGGAAAAACACAACAGTGGGAGTTCTCTGCTCGCGGGCGAGGGGTATATATAGGCAATTTATTGGTCCCGGTTCGTGGCATGAACCGGGACTAAAGGGCAGCCTTTGGTCCCGGTTCAAGCCACCAACCGGGACCAATGATGGTGGGCCAGGAGCGAGGCCCATTGGTCCCGGTTCGTCCCACCAGCCGGGACCAAAAGGTCCAGACGAACCGGGACCAATGGCCCACGTGGCCCGGCCGGCCCCCGGGGCTCACGAACCGGCCGGGTACAGTGCCCCCATGGGTCCTGGTTCTGGACTGAACCGGGACTAATGGGCTGGCCCGGCCTGGACCATTGCCCCCTTTTCTAATAGTGATAGCATACCTTTTGAACCAAAAAGGATGCGAGTTGACAAATCAAGTATATTGAAAATGAGCATGTTGATAGCCAAATGTACAGTGCCAACTAGATGGAAGCATCATTTATCAATGAGCTCAGCTCAAATAAATACACTAAAAGTATAAATACAACATGATTTCATCCGCAATAGACTAATGATCCCATGTGTTGCCACTTGTTGTTATCACCATCCTCATGCTTTATTTAATAGCATACCTTTTGAACCAAAAAGGTTGCGAGTTGACAAATCAAGTATATGAAAATGAGCATGTTGATTAAGTCAAATGTTCAGTGCCAACAAGATGGAAGCATCATTTATCAATGAGCTCAGCTCAAATAAATACACTAAAAAACATATTGACACTGCACAAACAAAACAAAAGGTAACTTCCTTGTGTAAGAGAAGACAAGAACAATCAGATCACATCTTGTCTATACCATCAATAGGAGCACAACAAGATTTACTTCACTTTGTTACTTCTCATCAAGTAGACCAATACCTCCGTTATTTCTTAGTACACCTGACTAGCAACACGCGGCAGCGAAGACCGGTGGCTCCTGGAGGTTGTCAGCGCCTCAGCGGCTCTTGCAGTCGAGGTGTTCCTGGTGCATGGGTCCGGTGCATCGGGCATGTTTCCAGCGCCATGATGTGGTCTTTTTGGCCGTCAAGGCAGGACGTGCTGCGTCAGCGGCAGTCGAATCACGGTCTGGTGCTCGCTGGATTTGGACAGAGGGCATTGTGCTGATTTGCTGCGTCCTCCGATGACCTGAGCGTCGATGCTTAGTTCTGGACAGTTTGGTTGAAGAACTCCGGACGAAAGTCTTGCTCGACTGGAGGTCGTTTCCTGCAATGGTGGCGTCCTGTCATCATTCCCTTCCTTGGAGGAATTTTTGTAGAGCTCAACTCTAGCTTTGGACTACAAAAGCGGGCAACAATGTTGTCTACGTCACTTCTTTCTAGGGGGGCTCTCCTTGGAGAGAACATGCATTTGTTTGTGCGACCCACTCTCATCCTAGGGGGAAGTGGATGCCAGGATGGATAGCCCCGGATGGCTGATATCGTGCGTCGAGGCAGCATCCTGGCGAACCATGGCATGCGACAACTCTATGAGGCTGGGTTGTGGCTTGGCATTGCTTGGGTGGCAATTCTGGGCTGCTATTACGGCAGTGTTGTCGTCTAGGTTGACGCGTCCTAGCGGGGATGGTTGCACGGTGTCGGGGCAGCGGCCCCGGATGTGGTGCGACGGCTGTGGTCTGCGAGCGGTTGCCTTGAGCAGTTGGGAGGCAAGTGAGAGTATGTCGGGGCAAAGCCCTCGGAAGGTGGTGCCACTTGAGCGTGCTGGGCGTGAGAGAGCGGTGGATGTCGGGGCGGCGGCCCCGAGAGCTTGGCAGCTTTGAGTGCATTGACCTTGGGTCGTATGGGCGGTGAAGTTGCCATCAAAGTTGTTCGTCGACATGTCGCCTGCTGTATCCAGTGCATGGCTTTGTCGGTGCTTGTCTCTTCACCTCCGAGGGTGAGGCGCGGATAACATCACCTGGGCTGGGTAGGAGGAAGAATATCTCTGCCAGGAGCTCGTTAGGGGTCGCGGGCAACCAAATTTCATGGCAGGTCTCCGACGTGGAGGATATGGAGAAGGGAGTGTTGGCGGCGGCTGATGTTTGTGGATTGTGGCCGCCTAAATAGGCCAATCAAACAAATGGGGTTGAGTATACACGAGTTGGGCCATAAAGAATCATCAAAGTTGAGCTAAAAGATTCAAATACGTCTAAATGCTCTAAAAATCAATTAATTAATTCTTACAAAAAGGACAAGTCATCATGTAAGCAATACTCCCTTCTCCTAAAAGAATAGGAGTCATCTAAAAGAACATTCCCAGAAAGAAAAAAACTCATGACAAAAAAGTATAGGACATAATAAAAGTTTGGGATGCTAAAGCTAGGTGCCCGCAAAACGTTTAAAGTATGATCTCTAATACAAAATATAGTAACTTCTGACACGAGTTTGCGGAACATAGTTATTTTCACCCATGTGTTTCTCCAAGCGTGATCCTCAACATTGGACCTTATTTCATGTCTCTTGGTGATTTTCCTTACCTTCTTCTATTGAAATTACCTTTCTTGACGTAGGGGACGTGAATCAACATAGCATGTAGCAGGCATTACTCCAAATCGTACCTCCAATGACACTTATTTAATCTATGTTCCTTTTCGTTGGTATATGAAATAGGCAAACAAAATCTCTTGAGTCCTCAACATTTCATCTTATTTCATATGCGTCGTTAATTGTTTTACTTTATTTTCTATTGGATTAGCTTTCCGTGGCATCGGCGGTGTGAGTCATCGTAGTCGGTAGCAGGTGTTATTCCTAGTTTGCCTTCGACAAAGCTTTAAGGTAAGCCCCTTTTTATTAGCTATATGAACATCGAGGGTGGGGGAAGGGGGTATTCACGGCCACTGTACTCCCTGGACAGGTAGGTCATCCAACGGGCAAAAATGAAAAGGTCCATTTTTTGAAATGTTCTTAGAACTTTCAGAATTTGGACTATCAACTTTTAGGAATTCTTGCGCCATCTTTCAGAATCTGAAACTTGAAGATTTTGAATAATTTTAAAAACTCAACTCTAAAAAATGTGCAGTTTGCAAAAAAATGTTGAACTTCCAAATGTTTCAACTTACATGATTTTTGAAACTTTTAGATTTTGAATTTCTTTGAACTTCCGAACTTTTAATTTTAAATTTTAGGATTTGTCACAAAAAGGAATAGGCGCTACTTGGGTGGGCCATGCCCCCCCACTCGCATGAAGTCTTCCGGACCAACCCCGGTGTCTAGGACTTGTAGCTCTCTAGACACCTCGTTGTCCACTGCCGAGAAACACCTAAAAGTCTCCAAGGCGGTCCGGTGCCCCAGATTCGCGCGCTACTAGAGATTATACGAATGAATAAATGAAGTAACAATATGATACTATGCAATTTGAAGGTCGTACAGTAGACTAATATCATGTGCATGATACTGGTTTATGATACATCCCACTACAAGAGGTCTAAGGGGTCCACGTGATGGAGATGGCATCGAGTGGGTGCTCTAATGTGGTAGCAACTGCCGAATGGGAGGGCAACTTAAGGTGTTTTAGTTAATGTGTTGAGTTGCAGGCGTTAAAGCTCTGTAATTCTTTTCAATGATGACAATAATACTCCTAATTCAAATTTTCAGCCATTCACGTGCATCTTGTTGTAAGGTGTAGTAACATCTCCCTCAGCTCATTACTTTTTTTCTTCAGATGAACTGACAGAAGTGGTTTCTTTTTATTTAGACGAAAAAGAGATGATTGTAGAGAAGCTAGTTAAGTAGTTTTTTTTGCTTTTAGAAATTCGGGTCTCTTCATGATACAAAATGATGACTGCAAACATGCTTCTATAGCCGGGTTCGGCTTCTATATACTCCAAAAAATGGTATAGCTCAATGGAAATTTTTGTATCTCTAGATGAAGCGGAATAACACAAACCCGTATCTCAATGTGAATCCAGTCGAAGTGCTATTTTTATTTGAGGCTCATGGTGGAAGGTAATCCTAATTTAGTTCTAGAGCTTGCTGGCTCGTGTTGCTATCCGCTGCGATGATCAGTACGGACAGCTCACAATTGCTGAGTTGTGTGCGCTCGTCTTGGCTGCGGTGGAGAGACAGATATGACATTGAATAGAGAAGCACTGGCACTGGAACGAGATGGACTACATCAAGAGAAAACTGCGCAGACACAAAGACTAACACAAGGAGGGAACCAGCATTCCAAGCGTGTTTGCATGCTTTGTCTTCAACTCAACTTCCTAATGCATCCCATTCATATGGTGGAAATCACATAATATATTGAGATGTTCACGGCCCACATCACTACTGGAGAAACGGCTAAAGCTAATATGGACATTAATGGCGCACCATAATGGTGGTGCGCCACTGCTATATAGCAGTGGCGCACCAGAATCAGGTGCGCCATTGCTATGTTTTTATTAATGGCGCACCACATGAGCAGTGCGCCATTGCTATTTTTTTGGGGTCCATCCCCCCACCTACATAGTAGTGGCGCACCTAGGTGTGGTGCGCCATTGCTATGTCTGGTGGGGGTGTGCCTGCGTGTGTGTGTGAGGTTAGTAATGGCGCACCAGGGAGGGTGCGCCATAACTAACGTCTTACACACACAAACACAACCCCCCCCCCCCCATCGCCTTTTAGGTTTTTTAAAAAATAAAAGAAAATGATAAAAGATTCAAAAAAATCCAAAAAAATAGATGCCCATGTGTTATGTGTTCTAGTTGTTAGGAAAATTAACAAACATGAATTTTGAATTTTTTTGCAAAAGGCCGCCGTGTTTCGGTAAAATGACCGTAACTTTTGCATACGACCTCCGATTAAAAAGTTTTTATATGAAAAATCATCTACTCGAAAAGTTACATCCGAATTTGACAGGCTATGCCTGTTACCGATTTTATAGAATTCTCAAAAATCTAACAGAAAAAAGTTACGATGCTTTTAAGATCTGGAGGCAAAAAAATCAAAAAACTAAAAAAAATTAGTAGTGGCGCACCATGGGTGTGGTGCGCCATTAGTAATTTTCCCGCCTTCCAAATTCAGAAAATTAAACAAAGTTAGTAGTGGCGCATCATGGGTGTGGTGCGCCATTACTAGTTTTGAAATTTCAAAACTATTAATGGCGCACCACACCCATGGTGCGCCACTACTAAGTTTGTAACACCACAACCACTATATATATTACCTCTTCTTCCTCTTCCTCCTCCCCTCCATCACTTCTTCCCTTTTCTATCTACCTCTTCTTCCTCCTCCCCTCCTCCATGCCCCTCCCTCCTCCTCACGGCTCTTCGACGACCTCCTCCTCCCTCCTCCTCACGGCTCTCCGACGACCTACTCCTCCCTCCTCCTCACGGCTCTCCGGCGACCTCCTCCTCCTCCTCTCGGTGACCTCCTCACTGGTGCAGAACAGGGCATTAGCACCGGTTCGTAAGGCCCTATAGTGCCGGTTACATAACCGGCACTAATTTGTGGTCACTAAAGCCCCCCCCCCTTTAGTACCGGTTAAGCACGAACCGGTGCTAAAGGGCAACCACGTGGCACTAGCCAGTTCCGGGGGCCTGGAGCCCTTTAGTACCGGTTGGTAACACCCATAAGGTTTGGTGGGTTTTTAGTTTTATGATTTCTTTTTCATTTAATTTTGTGTTTCCATTTTAATTCTTTTTCGTTTGCTGGTATTTTACGATACAACACATTGTACACGTTATGCATCATATATACATCATGCATGCTTTGTTTATCAACGCTGCTGCTATGTTCATATAACATATCTCATGCATGCTTTTGCATCATTACATCATCATATATATATAATAACAAGTCCTACTAATCATGCATCATCATACAACTTCTACTCGTTATTAATAATAAGTCATACGATCATCATCCTCATATATAGTCATCGAGCACAACCCTACATAATTGTTCTTAGCACATGATCTTCAGTATCAGGTAGGACCTAAACACCCTTAAGGTAAAATAGCACAAAACAATATAGACCCTGACTCTCCGTTATGAAGAATGGCGATCATCCTGTCTCCAATTCTTGCCTTTCGCTGCTTATTGCTTCCAAGAAGCTCCTTACGACTGTCCATACATTTTCTCCATTCTTTGATTGTTATGTATCCACTTCTTTTAGAAACCCGGTATGGACAGTTGAGATTCGTAGGACGACCTGGTAGTATGTTCAAAACATGAAGGCTACCACGCGTATACATCAGATGAGGCACACAATCATTCGGGATTATCTGTTGAAAATCATAGTAATAACTTCGTAGTTAGCAATGATGTACTAGTTTTTGAAGTGTGCAAAAAGATGCACGGATGTTGTAATAGTAAAAAATAATCTTACCAAGGTATCTCCATGGTAGTTACCGTAGTTCAACACGTGCACTAGTGGCACGTATTGACCATAATGTTGAGGAGTTTGATTGTAGATATTGTAATTTTCAAGATCTCTACAAAATCCGACCAGATGTCGTTTCTCCTGATAAGTTAATTCGCAGCCTTCGGTGTAGTACGTTCTGTCTACCATCTTCCGCACATTCTTTGAAGCATGAAAATAAGCTGTCAATGGAGATAAGTTGTCAACATTATATTTTGAAATAAATAATATAAATTACTTAATAACTATGTTTAGCTCACATGAGGGAAGAACTGGAGGTGTATCCACAAAGACCCAAATCGTAGGTGTCTCTTGCTCGATTGTAGGATCACCAAGATCCATGGTGACAACCATACCCTCATCAAGACCATACATCTTGCAAAATGCATCCCAATTTTTGCAACCAAAATGGGTTACACTCTGAGCATTGTACAGCTTTACTTGAAAATCCACATCATGTTCGGTACTTAGGATAATTTTTTTGGTTTCAAAATTTTCATGGTCTTCAATACCCATCCTCTCCAAGACATAGCGTCTTGTAAAGCATGGGATAAGCTAGTCAAATTGAAAAGATGAAAAATACACGTTAAAATAGTTGAAGTCATGCTTAATTACGAAAAAAACTATTGTCGTCGTTGCGTACCGTATGAACATCGCAAGTCGCCTCGAGCTTAATGCTGAAGCGTCGATCTTCCTCCAGCTCAATGAATCTATCGCACATACCTCGGTCGTCGTGGCACCAGTCGCACTCCCCCGGGCGGTTATCGTCGTCCGATGAGTACTAGATAGTTTTATTAGTCAACTATCTAGTTCAACTACTAAGCACTTACTATAAATAAATAAGTAGTACTTACTAAAAACAAACTACTTCTATATATAGTAAAATAAATTAGTTTATTAAATCAACTAGCTAGTTCAACTATATATAAACTACTTCTTCTTTTTTTTCCTTTTTCTAAATACTATGAACAAAAAAATCATTAAAATTCTATGAACAAAATTAATTACACAATCTAAATATCACCCAAAAAATCTATTAACAATAATATCACCAAACATGCATATTCAATAATAATATCACCAAAAAATCTATTAACAGAAAAAAATCTATTAATTAAACTAGTTCAACTAAGCATTTACTAAAAATAAACTAGTAATTATATTAATTAATTCAACTAGTTCAACTAAGCATTTACTAAAAAACTAGTTCTATATATTAATTCAACTAGTTCAACTAAGCATTTACTAAAATAAACATTAACATATTTCTAATTCATCTAACATAACATTTCT